>JAVJIF010016177.1:0-102512 GCA_038442645.1 Agave tequilana | reverse complement strand
GGGGGGAGCGAGAAGAGAGAGATTGAGAGAAAGATGATCGAGCGAGGAGAGAGAGAGCCAGATCTTATCTTATCTTTTTCCTTTTTTTAATTTTTTGGGTTTTTCTCATTTCAACCTCAAATATTTCATATTTGTAAATTTACCTCCAAAATCACCATATTTCCCCAATTACCCCTCAAAACAAATTTATTTTGGACATGTGATATATAAATTTTGATGTTTATGTATTTTTACGATTTGTCGTGATTTTTTCATAATTTTTGATCTTTTTGTGTAGGGTTTTGCCAGTATCGCGTGAGACGATCTGAGTTGTCGCGATTGATCAGTCTCAGTGCCCACCGAGTCGGCAGCCGAGACCGCGACTTTGAACAATGGCCTCATTGCAATTCAATATGAAAATGATTAAATTATCTGTATTTATAAATGTATTTTGTGTAATTTACTATATCGTATATATATTTTGATGTTTCTATCGATGACGTGTATATTTATACTTCTGCTTTATGTTTAGTGTGCTGAGTAATGTTTTGGACATGTGATACATGAACATTGATGTCTACATTTTTTTTGAGATTTGTCGTAATTTTTCAATATTTTTTGAGTTTTCTATGTAGCATTTTACGCGAATCACCCGAAACCGATTCGAGTCGCCGAGATCGATCCGTCTCAGTGCCCGCCGAGTCAGTGGCCGAGACCGCGACTTTGAACCATGCCATATCATCAATCGTCATCTACTTTAGAGATACCTTCTGAAGCATTTTTCAAAAAAAAAAAGAGTGAAATATCTTACCATTAATAAGAGAATCAGGGAGGATGCTTTCGTGCGAATAACAAAGCGGGTCAATAAAAAGGGTACCGTTCCACTGCGAGTGCATCGCAGCGTGTGGCCTTTCGGGGCCCTTCCAAAAGTCTGATGTCATCCACAAACACTTTGAACCCCCCCCTCCCCCGCGGGGGTCATTTTTAGGCAAAATGTGCAAATCTATAGTAGGAGCTTTATACATAAATCAAGAGAATCATAATTAATGCATTCTAAAGAATGTAAAGTGTAAAAAGCAAAGTTGCTCGCACGGTATGCTGCTTTGGCATCTTTACTCAACATTCAACAACAGAACTTATCTGTTTTACAATGGAAAGAGTAATTATACTCACATTTATTTTAACAAAATTATATAGCAGGAGCATATAATATGGACATTTCAAAAAAGTACAATGGAAACAAAGGGTTGAAACAAATAACTAAAACGAGAATAGCTATAAGTGTCTTGCAGTGAAACCCAGAAAGACGGTCGATCATATACTTACTACGATAGCATTTGAAAATTCCTGGTGAGCATCATCTAGGCTTACAGCCATTTTTGCAACCCGATGTGAGAGAAATTTTTGACGGTTAGTCCAATCCGCATTCCTCCAA
The DNA here is from genome assembly GCA_038442645.1 of Agave tequilana. Lineage (NCBI taxonomy): Eukaryota > Viridiplantae > Streptophyta > Magnoliopsida > Asparagales > Asparagaceae > Agave > Agave tequilana. Next base: position 101,098 of record JAVJIF010016177.1, on the reverse strand, counting down.
ATGCTCCTTGGAATTTCACTCAAACCAAAACCGAGAAGAAATGCCCCGTCACAAGCCCGAAGGTATTTGAGCAAGCCATGGCTAAGCCCAAAATATTTCCACTCCTGCAGTATAAGACTTTAACAGTCAGCGGTCTTGGACCACCTTATCTAGCATTTCACTTTACAATGGAACTAGAAAAGAAAATGACAAATGCAGGATGTAAAGAAACTTAAGAAGAGAACATCTTCTCATAAATATCATAGAAACATTTCATGCGACCCAAAAGTCTTAACACCAAATGGAAACTTTGCAAAGATAATCGAGGTTCTATAGTATTCATATCTTATTAAACTTTAGATTCAAATAATTTTAAAGCACAACAATGGGGACAAAAGTTAAATTCGTACTTAAAGGCATGCTTTTGACATTTTTCTTAGTTTGTTTTTTAAGATACTAAACCACCATATGCTTTATTCTACTTCTCTGTCAATTAAAATGTCCCAACATTTCTATAGAATACTTGGCAAATTGACAACTTTCACCGAACAAATTATAACCAAATTCTAACATTTGGGTTCATAGTATAGCATCAAATCCACTAACATATTTCATCTGAACAATACTTCCAAATACAATATAAACAATGACTTTTTGACTCCGTGTGGCAAGTATAAATCCATGAAGGATTCTGTCACCTTATGGTAGCAAAATATTTAGGGGAAGATACTACAAACTCTGCTATGCCTATAAGCTTAGTAGTACCCTGATCTTTTAGCTCTAAATTCTTTTAAAAGGCTTATCCATTTTTTATGGTGCCACTTTGAGAACTTTTTGAAAGTTGAGATACTTGTGTGAGTGTAGTGACACACCAAAAAGTGGACCTAAATAGAACATAAGGGCCAAGACCTACTAGCTTAAGATTTTGGGTCGAGAGTGGCTCCCAACCTAAATTTAAGGTCCGTGTGCTCCCTAAGAAACCAGTATCCTCCCAACAATGGTGTTAGAGCCCAAGTTGTGGCCTAAAGGGGAGTAAAGCCCAATGTAAAGTTCAGTGGGATAGGTTATGATCAAGATTTGAAAGAATATCCGCAAAATGATAGTCGTTGGGTGGGTTGTGACCAAGGAGACTGGTCCCAGTTAAATACACGGTGCGAGGGATCCATGATTTCCATGGTGTTGGACCTATGCACACACATGACGAGAAAGATTGTTGAGATATTGATGCAGACATCAAGCCACGTGTATGGCACGTGTATCACTAGTGGAGAAGATGCCTAATTCCAATTGCCTAGTAGCAGAAGAAACTTTATGTATTTTAGTTTCTTTATTTTAAGTTTTTTTATTTTAGAGTTTATTTTTATTAGGAGTTTAGTTTATAAAATTTGAAATTGTAATTCTATTTTGATTAGGAGTTTTACTTGAGTTGTATTCAATTTTGTACAAGTCTATAAAAGGCCTCTTATATCAATCAATGAAGGCAATAAACTGTTATGAAGAATTTTTCCCAAATTTGTGTGTTGTGATCTTTCCCAAATCTCTATCTTTGTGTGTGAAGTCCTTAAAAAAAACTCTAAATTAGTGGTGTGAACCCTAGCTAGCCTACCCCTTCTCTATCTCTTTCTCCTCCTCCAAACCCTAGTTGTTTAACCCCTCCCCCAAAACCCTAGTTCTTCTATTCTATCCACAATCCCAATTCTAATTCTTCCTCAAATCTATCACCATAGCTTAGTTTAATTCTTGTCACAAAAACCCTAGAAAAAGCATTAAAAATCCAGAAAAAGTATTGTTACAATGTTGTACAGTGTAGCTACAGTATCAGATAACAGTAAAACCGCAACGCAAAACAGACCCATTAAGATCTCAAATTGGTTTTCGAGCCTTATCTTTCTCATCCGGAGTCCAAATCACACACGATTTGAAGTGTTGCATTCGTAAAGACGATCTTTACACATCTACAGTCATCACAAAGACACTGAGGTCACATATAATCCTCAGTAGGTACATTTCTGATCTCGTTCAGTTATTTCGAGCATGATATTCAATTTCTGAATTTTTATCAATATAATTGTTGTTCACCAACGTGAAACGTGAGATTATGTGTATCTGCTTCGCTTTAGTTCCATAGTTTTCTTTATCGGTAGTAGAATCTTTTGCATACGTAACATAGATAATATTATAATTTATTCTTGAATTGATATTGATTAGTCTATACATATTATTTGATCAACAGTTTGCTAGGGTATTAGCTTTAATCCTTTCCTGCCAACGATCGTTTCATGTTGGTGAAGCGTAATTTGAGTGTTTTATTGTTGATTTTCATACACATTTCACATGAGTTTGATATCAGAGCACGATTAAGTAGGATTTGCATAATTAGTTCATGTTTATTTGCTTTATCACATTTAGTTTAAATTTTAAAAAATGTCAAAAAAACAAAATAAAAATTAGGAAACATTGAAGCCTTTCTCTGAAATTCTGCACGATTGGTGTATAACCAATAAAGGATACTCAATGTGGTTATATAATTAAGGAATGCCAAGTGCGAAAAACCTCTCACTTGAGTTACGCCGATCTGGCCAATTGGACTGGTAAAATTGGGGTTTGACTGACCTGACAATTTTGAAAAACAGATTTATTTTTTAAAACCAAAATCCAAAACTTAAAAAAATCATATAGTCTAAAATTGCATATGAGAATCCTCAAACCACCATTATGGATATACAACTTTTGATAGTAGTCTACATTATTCTGGTTATTTGAGAGATCCTCAAATTCTTCTAAATTGGTTATAAAATATGAACATGTACTTCATCGGTACCCACTTCCTGAAGCTGAGAAAGTCATGTTCGCCGCCATGAAACTGGCTGGACAAACTAATCCTTACTGAACTGATTTCATAAATAGGTGAATACTCCGTAGTCAATGATGGATTGAAACATGGGATAGGATGAAAGAACTAGAATGTGCCACCACATTTCTACGAGTTTAGACCTCCCACATCTGTTAGTATTATCAGGCTTAGATGTTTCAATAGGAACATCATTGATGACAATCTTAAATGGGCTTGGACAGTTGGCAGCAACACACCCTTAACCTTAATATTTGTAGCACTTAGTTGTAGAACTAATTTAGGAAAAGTTCTTTTCAGTATTCTTGTTTTTACTGTTATCAGACTTTTCTGTGACTTCGCTAAATGTGGATATCACACAAGGAAAACTACTTTTGAGTTTGGTTGAAAGAATTCATGATTCGGAGTACGTTATAAATTTTAGCCATGATATCAAGTGTAAAGTCACTCATGTGATCAAGGAATTTTTATCACCCGTCCTTTTCCTTCTCCAGCTTTATTGTTAACATCACATTCTCTGCTTCCTCTACTACTGATCCCTATTGTCGTTACATGTTTTGATCACCAATCCCTTCCTTTCCTATTGCCGACATCATCCCCTTTTCTCTAATGACTTATGTTAAGTACTAAATTGAAATTCTCCACAAACCTTATACCTTAGCCGATCAGTATCAAGTCATTGAGTTTGCATTATCTTCTGCATCACATGTGCATGAACCCACGAAGATCAGTGATAAAATTGCACAAAACAATATCAACCATGGGATATGATCTGATGATAGGAATAGATTAAATACTTTTAATGTTAATATTATTAAAAAATTGCATACTTGTAGTTCTGATCCATTTCAAATCTTGATGAAATTGAACAGTGATATTTATATTATATATCTTCCTATAAAATTTGGCATCAGTTCTGCTTTTAATATTGACTGCTTAGCGAGTTATAAAGATCTTATAAATATTATCCCACTTGTTGATGAGCCTTCTCATGAGCCTATTTTCGAGTCACTTCCTTTCACCACTACCAGATATTTTACCATATATAGCATGTCAAGTTGATAAATTCTTAGATGATAAAATTATCACCACCCAAGTTGGTGAGATTCAAAAATATCTGATTTGAGTAGGAAAAGTACCAATTGACGATACATGGCTAGACCGAAGTGAACTGCCGAAGATTGATCATGAAATTTTGAAACAGTATGAAAGCACTTCCACTTCTAATTTGACGGAGTCGAGTTCTCTCTAATATGGGAAGAATGATGCGGACATCAAACCACGTATATGGCACGTGTATCACCGGTGGAGAAGATGCCCCGTTCCAATTTCCTAGTAGTACTAGAATTCTATGTATTTTAGTTTCTTTATTTTGAGTTTTTTATTTTAGAGTTGTATTTTTATTAGGAGTTTAGTTTCTAAAATTTGAAATTATAATTCTATTTTGATTAAGAGTTTTACTTTGAGTTGTATTCAATTTTGTACAAGCTTATAAAATGCCTCTTGTATCAATCAATGAAGGCAATGAATTATTACAAAGAATTTTTCTCAAAGTTGTGTGAGTTATGATCTCTCCCAAATATCTCTGTGTATGAAGCTTTTAGAGAAACTGATGTGAACGGTGTGCGTGTGTCATGTAGGGAATCAGTGATATACTCAAAGTATCAGTGATATACTCAAAGTAACTACGTTTCACCAAATAGAACAATCTTCGGCAGGAAAGCAATTCAAAACTAGCAATGTCAAATAGATAGATTTTAACAAAGTATTGCATGCTTGGTTTGAATATTTCTAATCTCAATTAAACCTAATTACATTAACTATATCATGCATGACAGGTTCTAACATTAATATCAATGATAAGCAAACATAGGATTTGTAGATTACCACATCTCACGATATAGTGGACAACAAAATACCTTAATAATAATTTAAAGATAAATCAAGTGAAGTAACCAACTAATAATTAGATTGCTTTGAAATAAAACTCACTAATGAAGGTGATTGAAGAGTTCCCTGATGTTTTTGGTTGAACTGATTCGATTTGAAATTGTGATCTGATGGTTGTTTCCTTAGATGGGTGCTGGCGAGGAAGCAGAGGACGGGTCGCAGGTGGTTGCCGATGCTCGGTGCAGGGAAAGAGGCAGCTGGGCTGAGAGGAAGCAAGGCCTGGAGTAGTCGCACGTGTGGGTGCTACTACTGGCTGAGGTACTCGCGTGGACCACGAAAAGTTGAGTGAGGATACGATGGAGTCGTGGCTGCGTGTGATCTAAGTCGAGGTTGATCTCGTAGTTGTTGAAGTGTGGTGGTTACTGGTACTAGTGAGGTGCACTTGCTATTGCTAGTGCCAGGGAGGTGCCAACTTTTCTCACACACTGTAACTTGTACAAGAAATTGTTGCTGGTGCAGGCTGTTGTCAGCAGAGAATAATGGAGGAGAGAGAGAGAGAGAAGGAACTAGCACACAAGAGGGGATTGATTCACACATTCTTGGATTTGGTTGTTTCCAGAGGAGTAACAGTATCAGGCAGGGGGATTTCTTTTTTTCAAAACATTCATTCCATCAAAGAGAAGATTATAAAGAAGAGAAAGTAGCAGGCAAGAGGCTTGCTTTCAAGTTTTCATTCATCATTAGAGAGAAAAGGAAGGGAGGAGACACAGAGAAGGGATTAGAATGTAAGCAAGAGACATTTTCATTAAAACATTCATCATCTTTCAAACAAGATACAATTGCCTACATATAGGCTAAGATTTACAACTACCTGGTTTCATTACCCACTATCACACATGATGGCTTCACAACTATCCACTATCACCACTACATACAACTAAAAATAGAATTAAAAAAACATAAAAAAAAAGACACAAGTGTTCTCATCAGAAACCCCAGATTAGTGATATGAAATCCTAACTAGCCTATCCCCTTCTCTCTTTCTCCTCCTCCAAACTCTAGTTGTTTATCCCCTCTCCAAAACCTTAGTTCTTCTATTCTATCCATAATCCCAATTGTGGTTCTTTCTCAAATCGATCACCACAATCCGGTTCAATTCTCATCACAAAAACCTTAGAAAAAGGCCTCTTGTATAATAAATGAAGGCAATGAATTATTATGAAGAATTTTTTTAAAAAATCAGAAAAAGTATTGCTACAATATTGCTACAGTATCGGATCTGCTACAGTTCCAGGAACCTGCATGAACAGTAAACCCGCAAAGCAAAACAGACTTGTTAAGGTCTCAAATTAGCTTTCGAGTCGTATCTTTCTAATCCGGAGTTTAAATCACACATGGTTTGAAGTGTTGCATTCGTGAAGACGATCTCTACACATCTACAGTCATCACAAGGACACTGAGATCACATATGATACCCAGTAAATACGTTTCTAATCTTGATCAGTTATTTCGAGTCTGATATTTAATCTCTGAATTTGTATCGATTTAACAGTTGTACATAAATGTGAAATTGTGTGTGTATGCTTCCCTTTAGTTCCATAGTTTTCTTTATTAGTAGTACAATCTTTTGCATGTGTGACATAAATAATATTGTTAATTTATTCTTGAATTGATATTGATTAGTCTATGCATATTATTTGATCAACAGTTTGCTAGATTATTAGTTTTAATCTTTTCCTACCAATGATCGTTTCATATTAGTGAAGCATAGTTTGAGTGTTTAATTGCTAATTTTCACACATGCATACACATTCCACATCAGATATTCATGTGATTTCAAGTCTAAAAGGAATATGAAATATTCAATGGACTTAAATAGAAAGTAGCAGCCAAGACCGACTAACTTAAGCTTTTGGGTCAAAGTTACATATTACTCCCAAGATGGCCAGAGGATCTTCCCTACAGAATATACATAATAGAGATGGAAAGCTAAATCTGGTAGAAATAAATAGGTTTGACTAAACATGTGAAACCTGAAGCTTACATTGTTGGAGCGATAATGTGTGCGCCTATATCAAGCTAGCACAAAACACAGTGTTATATGGGAAATAGTATCACTATGTATGAAGTAAAAACAATTCTATACTGAAGTTGTGTCGTGTCGGGCACCACATTGGATATGAGATTCCTTTGCCCTGTCATTGTAGTTTTATTTGTACTCTTTCTAAATTTGCTTTCTTCAGTGTGTCACACCCATATCTGTGTCCATTTCCGTGCTTCGTCACTAATAGAAAAACTTGTACAATCACCCCCTTGTTTGTTAATCAGCTGAAATCTAGTCAGCCACTACAGCGCCTCAAACTACATGCACAGTAAGAAACAGAATCATACGAAACAGTCCACTGTAAATGCAAAAACTGGAAATAGCTACCATCAGCTCACAGTTATGCTAATCAATCCTCATTGCCTTAACCACTGATCCACATTAACTTAGGTGTCTAATCTTCTATTCAATTGCCTTTTGGCATTCTTCTAAGACAATTGGGTGATGTATTAGTGTTTTAAAGGGTATATAATATGCAAACTAAGCAAATTGACTGTGTAGAATGTCTTTACACGTGAAATTTGGATCTTGATCTTCTTTCTTTAGCATTGTTTAAGTCCATTGTAATAAGATAGCTTCCTCTGATTATCCTGATACATCTCTAGAATGAATCACTCAAAACACTTCATGGAGAAAGATGGAAAAAAGATATGCCAAAAGAAAAAAGATAGCAGGCCAGTTCCATGTCAAGTTCTGCAAAGTAATTGAGATGGTCGTCACAACCATGGCAGCAACAGTATCAACTCAAACTATCTAAGCTTGCCCTGTACAGATACAGGTTATGAAAAGACACGACACGTAATGCATCCTGAAAATTTTAGCATTCAACGATGCTGTGATTACGGCAATGAGAATTACATGTGTGTGTGAATTAATATATAATGGTTATAGAGCACATAACCCAAGTAATATATAGGGTTTCCCAATTATATAAGTCAATACTTAGAATCTCGTGAAAGGAAATAAATATAGGAGTATAGATCAAATTAAGGCAAGTTAAAAGAGCGCAGGGGAGATCGAAGAAAACATGGATGGAAGTAATACGACAAGATATAAAGGCTAAAGGTCTTAGAGAAGACATATTGCTCGATAGGAATGAGTGGAGAAAGCTGATCCATGTGCACGATCCAGTGTTTTAAATATCGGATATCGGCGATATACGGTCGGCAAAATTATGTACCGGATACCGGATACCGGGTGGTATCTCGCGATATGGTACTAAATACCGGTTGATATATCAATAGTAAATACATATAAGACATTATAAAAGAAATAAGTTATTATCCAAACATCATATAAAAACACATTGAAATACCATAATGAACATAAAATAAAATAAAACAATCTCCCAAGCAAAAAATAATAATTATTATCCAAATAAGTAACTATAAGGGCCGATATATCAGATATTTCATCTCGGATATCGGCCGATATATCGGCCACGTGGCGATATATCGGCCAATATCGGTTCAAAACGATATCCGATAAATTTTTGCACTTATCATATCGTTTTGTATAAAATACCGATATCTCGGCCGATATACCGGTATATCGGCCGATATTTAAAACAATGGCACGATCCGGCGTAATTCTCTTTTGGTTCATGTAGCCTACCCAAATACTTGGGACAAATGGCTTAGTTGTTGTTGCTGTTGTTGTTGTAGTATGGATCAAATTAGAAGGCTTTGTTTTATATTTGGAAGGGGATTTAGCGCTAAGGACATGGTTGGATAGACCAAATCCTAAGGATTCTAGTAGATTCCAGTTTTCTAATATAGTTGGAAAATCCAAAGAATTGGCTTGTTTGGTTGGTGAAAATCCTAAGAATTATAATCTAAAAAGTAACCTATCCCTTTGGATTAGAAAAAAGAAGTCTTGACCTCTTTTTCTCGGCCTCTTCTTTTGCTTCAAAGGATTTCTCTTTGTTACCTCATATGAAGTTAATGTGTAATCCAAAAGTTTTGAATTGTATCCAAAGAATTTCTACACTACAGGGGAAAAAAGTGCAAGCTATGGTTTTCGGTTCCAATGATTAAAACAAGCCAAAGGTATTTTATTAAATAAAAGTTATAACCTGGTATAAAACTTGGAATCTTCCATAACCCAACTCCCTGCTTTACAGGCAAGCCTCAGTGGCCATAAGGAGGCGTTATTGGTTTAGGATACTTGGGTTGGTCTAGGACATTTTTCTTTTATTTCAGCTTTTGATGTTATTGGTTGGACTTCTAATTTTGGTGTTATTACTTTCCGTGAGTGCGACTCCTTAACCACTTCCTAATCCAATATATAATGTCAACTCATTCCAAATAGAAAAGTCCCGATTGAAAAATTAGGAGTGGGCTTTCCGGACTAGGTTCTGATTATAGCAAGTCTCTCCACTTCCTACTCTCCCAACTCCACGGCAACATCCCTCACTTTTTCCTCTCTCCGTCTCCCATCCCCCATGCCATCCTCTCGCCCATCACGACATCACAGCAGACAACATCGTCTCTCTCTCTCTCTCTCTCTCTCTCTCTCTCTCTCTCTCACACACACACACACACACACACACAAACACACACACACACACACAACTGCCAACACCCACTCCGTCACCTCGCTGGAGCATTGCCCTTCCTTTCATGCTCCCCTCCCCTCCCCTCTCAAAACTGGAAGTTTCCTATGAGGATGTAATTTTGGTTCATCTTCCTTTGGCTTACTCTCTTGGTTATATCTTATTAGCAACCATGGTTGTTTCATATGAATCATTAATATCTCCATTATTTTATAGGCTAAGTTGTGATAAAAATCCTTGCCCATGTAACTCAATTGAACATTACATGCTTGCACAACTCATTGTTAACTACCAAGACATAATATGTCCCGAAAAATCACGATTCTGGAACTTTTTGTTAAAGTTGTAGGCAAATATGTGCTTTCATTTTAATATATCTCGAACTATGGATCAGTTTATAGCATGAGTTTGAATTGTGGGAAGGAGAGGAAAATGAACATAAGGAAAAAGGAGAAGGAAAAAAAATACTGTAAAATTAAATAACTTGAGGATAAATTAAAATTAATTTATTAGTACAATAATTATTAACCAAGTGTACATAAACTAATCACTATTCATGTATTTTGTTGATGCAGGAGAAGATCTATTTCACGCTTTGTAGAGCTAAGTAATATATAGAATATATCTTATTATTATAAATATATAATTATTACATAATTTAAGAAATAACAAATTGTACAATTAAATATATAATAATAACAAATTATACTATAAGTAATCTATAATCACTGATCATACTTGTATTTTGAAATTATTTATTATCATAATTATATGAATTACATTTATAACAATTCTTGAGAAACTATATGATATAGTTAATGATATTTATAACAAGGTATCACAATATTAAGAATTCTCCCAAATCCTTTAACTCAGTTATCAATTCAAATCTTCATATAGTATAAAGAAACTAATGTTCTTTTCATGATAATTTAATCAATTAAAAATACTTTCACCAAGAACAAAAATAAAATAAAATGCACCGTGTCATCAAAAGTCCAAGAAAATTGCCCCAACTCTAGTTCCAAATTGTCCTAAAATCCCATTAAATTCCACCAAAAGTCCCAAAAGATGTCCCAATGCTAGAGAATTGTCCCAACGGGACAATTATTCCAGTCCCACCCAGGAATCCAAACCAATAACCCCGATGAGAATGTTTAGCCGATTCTTAAAACAACCAATTAAGTAACTGTTGGAGCAGAAAGTCAAGGACTTCAATGCTTCCTTACAGCATATTTAGTGAATCTGAATCCTATTTTACTACACATATTAAGTTTCTTTAAAATTCGGAAGTTTGTTGAACAGTGTTTAACTATTTTATTAGTTTACAATTTATATAAAGACTGAGACTATCGATGCTATGAATGAAGATTCACGTAAGGATGGATTTATTGCATGAAGCATCTCTTCTCCTTCCTCCCTTCTTTCACTTCGTCAATTGTCATCTTCTTTTTGCTAGTTGTTAACTGCTGAAGTTCAGACAGCAAGATTCCTCCTTCCAACCCGAATATCATCACTTATTTACTTTACCATATTTCTTCTTATCTCCTTTCCTATACTTCCGGATAGCAAATAATTTCTTTAAAATCCTAGAATATTTAATTCAAATCAGCCCCAGAACCACTAATACATAGATCTAAACCCTAAACCTGCATCATTCCCCGTTGTGGAGCTCCAGGTAGAGTGCGTGTAATTGCTCCACCAGGAAGGCCTTTGGTATACTAAAATGCCCAGCCAACTGCACTCGCATGCCCCAAATTTACGGCAATTGCTAAGATCATAGAAGTGATTGCCACTGTTTTAGGTTGCCAGTTGCAATGGAAACTCCTTGAAATATGATAGAACAATATATCCAAATAGTCACACCCCTATTGGCTGTGCATCCCAAGCTCCAACGACCAACAACCTAAGCAAACAACCAATTGCTTCAGATATTTTCATCCTATAGAAATTTAAATATGCACACTGATATAGCAAATATGTCTATGTCCATTAGCACCAGCATATATAGCAGAGTACATGTTGGCAGTAGTAATAGCAAGTATAAGATAAGAATCGAGCAACCATGATGCAATCAAACAGAGAGAAAAGAGAAACCTATTATAGAACAAAATACTACCATTTAAGACAGGATTCCAATATGTGAATGCCAACACAAAGGTAAAATGTAATATATGTATTAAATGTTTGAAAACGCACCAATCTCTGTGCATAATGATAAGCAAAATAAGTCCAAAAAGCCCAATAGATCCCACAATTAGATAAAAGACCAAGTTTGCATGGATACTACTTCTTAGCCTTTCTGTCACCGTGAAATCTCCAGCATCTTCATAACCCTGAATAGTAGGAACCACAGCCCTGTTTAGACAGATAAAAGTAGCCTCAAATAATGAGAATATGTATCATTTGGATCTGGATATACAAAAGCCATGAGTTGTTCAAAAAAAAAACAAAAGAGCCATAAGTGTTAAAACTAGACAGCAATCTAGAATGATAATAATCAATGTCTGTGTGCACATTTTGAAGTTATGCCCACATATCCAACTGTATAATGTGTAATGAAATTGAAAGATACACTCCATTCATTTTGATTTGCATGTTTTATAAGTACTATAAACAAAAACCTATGCATTTTGAAAACCTTTTAACCATGCATTAAAAGATTGCAAAATAAACAGTTTCCGGATAACATAATTAAAGAAATAAAAATCAACAGATTCTCGACAACATAACTAAAGAAATCTCATGATCTATGAACTAAAAGTCCTAAAAACACTTTTTTTTTTCCTTTATAGGTGTTTTGACATATCTAGATTATGATCAGCATAATCCATGGTAATAATCCAACTCATGAATCATGAAGCCTCTTTGGTTATGTAGTTTGTATCATACATACATGTGTACACACATGTTTTACAACCATACATGTGTATATGTGTGTATGTGTGTGTTGTCACACGCGCGCACGCACACGCACACACATAAATGTGTGTGTATCTTCACAAAAGGAAAAAAAATACATAACCCCGCTCTCAAGTTTAGACTTTGGAGAACAATCACACCCGACGGACATTTTAGTCCACCAAACGTAGGTGACTGGCAAAGTGGGTCAAGTGGCATGTTACTAATGAAAAGCGAGGCTTGACTGTCAGATCCCTTGGTGAGTAGTTTGTTGGTTACTTTGTCCACCTATCAAGCGATGGTGAGCTTCACCTAGTGAGAGCTCAATAATGACATGGAAGCATACTGGTTCAACAGAGTAACAGAAATAGTGAACTTGCCATGAGCTGAAAACAAACTGGATTGATGGCTATGGTCCAGGAATTATCAATCTACCTTCATGGTGTCTACTTCATGGCAATTGGCAAGTCCTCAGGTAGTCATAGAGAAAAGAATGCATGGCGCCCAAGTCATTCCTTGTCATTAGGTGGGTTTTTTTTTTTTTTTTTTTGTTGGGGGGGGGGGGGGGGGGGGGGGGTTGTAGAGTCACCATAACCAAGCCATCTTCTCCCCTCCTTAACTTTGTCTTCTTCAATCTCTTCCTTGTGGTGGAGAAAAACTTTGTTGGAAAGAAAGGCTGGATAACTCACGAAAAGAAAGGATTGAAGGGGGCTTAGAGTTAGGGTTGCAGTCAATATTCTAAATATCGGTTGATGCAACCAATATCTCACTTTGTAGTCTCTTACAATACGATGTGGTGAAAAAAATTGGTCATATTGTTAGGAACTACTATCGTCCAATATTTGCCATATTGGCCGATATATGAGCTAATACGGTTCAAATTCAGTATCGTTGGATTTTAAACTTGCAAAACACGTCTAGGTTCAATTTTAATACATAAAACCGTTATTTTGAAAGCCCAAATTCCCCCAATTTCTTATCTTTCATCCCCAAATCCCTTCACCCCCTAGTCCAGGCCGCAACGAAGAGGAGAGCAATCTCATTAACAAAAAATGGAATGCACGGGGATATGGATGTTGCTAGCATCCCCACCTTCCCTAACTGCCATTGGGTTGTTCGAGAGAAATAGAGAAGGTGAATCGCTGGACGTGCAATTTGTCCTTTCATGTACCTCTCATTTACATAATTCTAAGTAATAAGGTTATCATGTTATATAAGTCATGAGTTAATTGAAAAATGATTGAATCTTTCTGCAAATTCATGATCTTTTATTGCATTGTGTGAATATATTTATCCTTGAATGCTTTATCCTGCATGTTATGTCTATTTTATTAGATGTTATGAGATTCTTATTAGATAGGTGACGTTTAGAACATTACAAACACCCTTAAGTTATTAATGTTTATATATACAATGACCCCACGGGCACCAGATATTGATATAATATCTCCGATATATTGATATCTGCTCCGATATGAACAAACATCATCCGGTACGAACCCGATATCCAATACTTAAAACCTTGGCTTCAATGGATGGGAGATGATGAGACCAGAAAGGGAATGAAACTAATTGTTCTGGGCAACTTGACGGAGAAAATATGCTGGCGCAGGAAGGGATTAACATGGGAAGGGAGTGTGCTGGACTTTTTCTGAGTAGAAAAGGTCTCTTCTAAGTGCCACACTAACCTCAACTTCTCATAGAGCCCGAGAATCAGCTGGCAGAGTGGACTTACAGGTCAGCATCCTTCTAACCTTGTGAATCAATCACATTGGATTTAGTTTATTTTGATAAATCCATAACATAAAGAAGTACTTGTTTCTTGTTTCTCTCCAATTATTATCTAAAAGGAACCTTGTTGTACAAGTATTGTTACAGAGCCTTCTCTTTAACAAAGGTCAGGAACATCAATAATGAGATGGATGCTTTAGGATTAACTTGTCTTCATAGCAGCAAGAAGTATTGTGCAAATGTAGCAGATCTTTTATTAGGTGGTTGAAATCTTAATGCTAGTAGGTCCTTTACTACGTAACTACAAGTAGGCCGTGATGACAGTATAGATTAATACATCTATGTCTGGAGTGTTTGAGCTCATAAATATACCATGTTAGAAGAAATGTACTCCAATATGACCAGCTCCAAAAGAATGCAATGCCTCCCCTGTCATGACCAATTATTGTCTGCAAGAAAAATATCGGGCATTAACTAATAATAAACTAATGGATAACAGATGATTTTATTTTAAAAAAAAAATATTTTACGCAATAAAATTCAGCGTGCACCTAAGTAAATATAGAAGGACGGTGACATAGATGGTGACAATGTAGACCATGGTAAATAAATAAATATAGTAAGTAGTACCATTTTATTTCACAAAGCATATAATGTTGTAATAGTGCAGTGGTGTTAAGGTAAACAACCCAATTTGTCTAGGCTTGAATGTCAAAGGTGAAAATTAATCTATTTTTTTAAAGAAATTTAAGCATAAATTTTGCCTCAAAAAAAGAACGTTATCATTTGCGTCCAACTCCTTACGTTCTTGCATTCAGGTTGTATTATTGGTCAAGGCTCCCAGCACCGGCATTGTTCAAACAGGCAAAAGACTTGCATAGTGTTGACCAAATTTGTTTCAGTTAATAACCGCTTAGCTTTTGATGATTAACAATCCACGCTAAGTATTAATTTCCATGAAATTCATGTGCTAAAATAGTTCGATGATAGGGGGAAAAAACACATCAAGGACATCTGAAGGCTGATGGATGGCATCAAGCTTCTCAGATATATCAATAACGAGCTTGGCTGATCAACGTTGCAAATAACAAGCTATATCAAATTTACGGGAGACATGAAAATATTTTATTGGGGTTCCTTTTTATTTTTTCAGGCATTCTTGGAAAGATGGCTAGAGGTCTTTGAAATTTTTGGTGGACATGAACTCAAGTTTAATATATGCTTTACATTTTTTTCAATAAGAAAAGCTAAAATATCATTTTTCATTAAATTTGCATTTCATATTTTGCATCAAATATCTTTTTTTTTTTGGAAACTATCATTAATTTATGTTAGATAAGATATATCAGCATAAATTTCTTATATCAATCGGTTTAATTTTTCAAGAATCTCCTATGCACATGTACATAGATTCAGTCACGCACACTCGTGCGCGCTGCACACAAACAGACGCACAAAGAGACATGCATACATGCATATATATATATATATATATATATATATATAATATATATATATATATATTATACATATGCATACATACACATACATACATATATATACACATACGTAGATACATAATACATACATATATATGAGAAAAATGTACCTTAGATGTTATCTAACATAACTCTGTCAGCTGGCGCATCAAAACTACAATCTCCCAATCAATTTTTTACGATCCAACCGCACATTATGATTTTAATGTCTCAAGATGTACATAGAAAAAAATCACATGGTTTGGAGTTCATTTACTCATATATCAAATGATTGAAACTTTAACGGTTTTTTAACAATAGAACAAATGGAACCATTGGATCAATGATTAAACGAACTCCAATTCATGTAATTTTTATATGTGTACGTCTTAAAACATGAAGATTATGATGGGTGGTCAGATCGTGAAAAAATGATCCATTAGATGGCGTTTGAGGTACATATTCCTCTCATTATCTATCTATCTATCTATATGTACATATATATAATACTTCATATAAATTTTTAGTTCTAATTTGAATTTGAGAGGGAGGTCCTGAATAGTTCTATTCAATGGGCAGTCCTCCAGCCGTTATCCAAAATTGTGTTGTCTACCCTCTGTCACTATTCTAAATTTATCAGGACAGTCCTGAACAGTTCTATTCAATGGTAGGTTTCCCTAATTTAAAATTTTCAAAGTAAGCTTTGGCACCTTTACACGTATATTTTGCCCCGTTTTCGTACTGCAGAGTATGGGCTTTAGGTGGAAAATAAATCTCTCAACAGCTATTTTGCTAAAATGTCCATAAATATCTTATAGTATAACCATGCGGATATAATAAGCAACAATAAAATTCGAATTTCTTTGAGAAGTTTCAAGCACGCTTCATATTTTTCTTGCTCTTCAAGGTCAGTCATCTTCTTCCAATTCATAGTTCTAATGGCCATTTCATTACAACCTTTATCTTTTGACTTCCATTTCTTTTGGTAAAGCTAGAGCGATTCTCAGTTTCATAGTGAAAACAAATCCATGTGATGGTTCTCAACTGTTAGTCCTCTAGGGAAGAGGATTCTTCTATTTGAAGTTCTTATCCAGATTAGAAGCAAGACAGTTTTGTATTGGTGGATTGAAACAGAAGGGAGGAGATCCTTAGTGGTGGAGTAGGAGAAGGGTTCCAAACCACCCAAAAATTGTTGTGGTTTGCGTGTATTTGATTCATTGTATTGTGATGGTACAGATTTGCATATCTTATCACAAAGGGACGTTTCATTTCCATTATCTGGGTGTGAACATATTCAACA
Organism: Agave tequilana; assembly: GCA_038442645.1. Taxonomy (NCBI): domain Eukaryota; kingdom Viridiplantae; phylum Streptophyta; class Magnoliopsida; order Asparagales; family Asparagaceae; genus Agave; species Agave tequilana. The sequence continues at coordinate 84,310 of JAVJIF010016177.1, read as the reverse complement.
CCCCCAATGGTAGATTTGGGATTCGCTTCATAAATTTGGGATCCCTTTAGGTTGAAACCAATCTAAGAATTTAATTAGCTTTGAATTTTGACCCTACTTTGATAAGGACATCAATGGTTGAGATTATGTTTGGATTTGGTTGAAATTCTGTTTGGATTTATTAGTTACATTAGTTTTGATTTGATTAATTATGAGGTTGATTTGATTTGGTTTGGTTAAGAGTTTTAGTTATTACCTGTATCTTTTAATTGCACAATGTGTGCACATGTTATTGGCTATTTATAACCATGTACTTAACCTTTTTTAGTAGTTGATAAATGAATAATTATGAGAGCAATTTTGTGTTTCAATTAAATCTTTCAAGTGACTTGAGAGTGAGTGTGTGATTCACCTGGGTGTGAGGCCCGAACCCCTTTATCTTTTATATTTTTATTTAAAAACCTAGATTAGTTCTTCCCCCAAATCCCCATGACAAATCCTAATTCTTCCACCATCCCGCATCATCTTGGTATCAGAGCCGAAAGTTTCAATTCTTCATCTTCTTTGTCTTCCATCTTCTAGTTTTATTTTGTTTTTTTTTGTTTTTTATAATTAAATTTTAAAAAAAGAGAGAAAAGAACAAAAATTCAAAAAAATTTAAATTCGAAAAAGTTCAACCTCCAGATCCACGCTACCATCACCAAGCGTGCCACCTCCACCTCCCTCCAACGATGTCACCGTCTTCGTCCGCCACCGCCAACATCCCCGTTGTTGAACAGATCCGCTAGAGTCCTCGACGTCACTCGAATCTTCTTCTCCATTGGATCCTCTCACCGCATCGACGACCACCAATCGACGCCTCGTCGTAGATCCGCGCCCCCATGACCTCCGACAGTCCCCGCCACCTCACTGACACCATCTGCGACATCATCCTGCAACACTGAGCTGACTCGCTGAGCCGCATCGTGAGCAGAGCTAGAACTGAGCCGTCTGTTTTCTGAGCCATTTTCTTGGAATTTTCTACTCCCGACATCGCATAAAGATTTCAAAAACTCTTTAAGACCCTTGTACTACAGTTTGAGTTTTTCTGCTCCTAGAGGTAAGCTCCAATTGCACCAACGCTTCAAACTGTTAAATTTTGTATTCTTTTATTGTTATTTGTGCAATTTTGGCTGTATTACTTGTTAACTATATTAGCCTATTGATTTTAATTGTGTTGCATCCCACCGCATATTTAGGACTTGCATTTTCCTGCATTTAGCAAAACGTAGCCATTATGGTGTGTCTTACTTTTACTTTGTTTATATAGTCACACATTTAGTCTTGGTTTTTAGGACTTGCGCACATTCATTTGTGTGCTTGGTTGAGATCGCATTGCATTCATATAGGTTGGTCTAGTGCATGCTTCGTAGTGGCAAGAATTTTAGGGAAGTCATGGAAAATCAACAAAACCACGACAACCGGGACACCCTCGCCAAGATTCTAGATACTCTCACAAAGTTTCAAGTTAACCAAGAAATAGCCAATAAGGAATTTAGGCTTGCGTCTAGATGCCTTGGAGACACGTGCCAGTGAAGGCCGACCTACTAAAGATAATCGTAGGAATGGGGGTATGCATGGTAGAGGTCACGATCTTAGGAGAATTAATGTCGAGGATATTTAGGATGAGAATCCACACGATGATACCACACGAAAGGTCAAGGTAGATGTTCCAATTTTGATGGCACGTACGACCCCTAACGTTTTTGTGATTGGTTAGCAGATATGGAGCATCTCTTTGATTAGTACAATATGTCTGAAGCTCGTAGAGTCTGATTTGCTTAGCTAAAATTACAAGGGTCGGCAAAGGTGTATTGGATGTCTGTAGATAGATAATTAGAAAGAGAGGGACAAGAACCAATAATGACATAGGTCGAGATGAAAGCAGAACTTAAAAAATTACATTCCTCCTACCTTTAGGGACCGCCTTCTTGACAAGCTGTCTAACTTAAAACATGGGAACATATATGTGAAAGAGCACATGAATAAATTTGATGAGTTGGTAATGCGATGTAATATCCATGAAGATAGTCGTCTTACCCTTTCTAGGTTTCGCACTGGATTGAGACCTACCCTTCAGCGGGAGATGCTCCCACACACTGTGGAATCTATCGATGAGGCATTTCAGTTAGCTTTAGGCATTGAATCATACTTTCAAACACCTTCCGATAGAAAGTCCTCCTTCAAAGTCGGGAAGCAACCTAAGCAACAGTTTGAAAATAATGTCTCTAAGGATGTAAAGGATAAAACTGTGACTGGTGAGTCCTCGCAGCAGGTTACGAAGGGGGACAAGTGTTTTAAGTGTCATGGGTATGGTCATTTTGCTTACCAGCGTCCCACGAGGAGTCTACTCCTAGATGAGGTTCACGATGAAAAAGATCATGAACTTAAAGAGGTTGTCCATGACCCTATGGGGGATTTTACTGATGCTGAAGAGAATTTGAAAGAATTTGGCACACACTTGAATATGATTACCTGTTTGCATGCTACACCAAGAGAAGATAATTGGCGTGGGTCTAACGTGTTCCACACTTATTTCACGCTTGAGGGGAAGAACTATAAGGTTATGACTGATGGAGGTAGTTGTGTGAACATAATATCCACAACAATTGTTGAGAAAATAGGTCTCAAGGCTGAACCACACCCACAACCATACAGTGTCACTTGGATTAATAACTTTCACTCAATTACTCAGTGTTGTTTCGTGCCTATTCAAATTTCAAGCTATCATGCCCGTATTTGGTGTGACGTTCTACCCATGGACGCTACACATATCTTGCTAGGTAGGCACATGGTTGTATGACCTCGATGTGACAAGCTCTGGAAAGTCAAACACTTACACTTTTTTGTTTAATGGAAAGAAATAGTGTTGACTCCTTCCCCCCACAAGAGTCAAACTAACAATCAAAAGAACGAGTCGATAACTGATCAGAGAAACAAGAAATCACTCAATTTTGTCAGTAAGAGTCATGTCATAGGTTCAATAGAGCATGTAGACTCATTTGCACATCATCTGCTTAAGATGCGTGAGAAAATCAGTCGGCAAATTGTGTTTAGCGATGAAACTTACAAATCTACCACAGATTTACATGAAAGAATACAAGAATTTTCAGTTGCAGATAAGGTGATGGTTAGGGTTCGCCCCGAGAGGTTCCCTCCCAAAACTATAGAGAACCTTCATGCTCGTTGTGCAGGTCCTTGCAGGGTTTTAAGGAAGATTGGTTCGAATGCTTATGAGCTGGATATTCCACGAGATCTTAGTATAAGCCCAGTCTTCAATGGCAAGGATTTGATTCGGTACTCGGTTTCAGTTGACTATCCAGCTACCATTTAAATTCGACGACCTTTGCAGCAGTAGATGCATCCCACATTGCAGTTTCTCTACCACCACTAGTACCACCTTGGAGACATCAGGCATAAGAGATGGAGTAGCTCACATCTGTCAGAAGACCTACTCGATACTTACCATCGCCTCCATTCACTAGTGGTGAATGTTTCAAAGCCGGGGGAATGATGAGGACATCAATGGTTATGTTTGGATTTGGTTGAGATTCTGTTTGGATTTATTAGTTACATTAGTTTTGATTTGATTAGTTATTAGGTTAATTTAATTTGATTTGGTTTGGTTAAGATTTTTGGTTATTATCTTTATCTTTTAATTGCACGACGTGTCCACATGATATTGGCTATTTGTAGTCATGCATTGAACCTTTTTAGTAGTTGATGAATGAATAATTATGAGAGCAATTTTGTATTCTAGTTAAATCTTTTAAGTGAGTTGAGAGTGGGTGTGTGATTCACCTGGGTGTGAGGCCCAAACCTCTTTATCTTTTGTATTTTATTTGAAAACCTAGATTAGTTCTTCCCCCAAATACCCATCACAAATCCTAATTCTTCCACCGTCCCGCATCATCCTTACATGCAAACCAAAACTGATCCAATTAACCGGACAGAACAATGCAATGAGGGATCTAAGCAAGGGGCCCAGAGCTGCAAGAAAGTTAGCATCCAAGGATGGACAAACTAACCAACCTCACACATATGTGCTAGCTCATTGTCATATGGCCTACACCCATCATGCACGAGCATAAAGCACCGCAAGTAGTTAAAGAAGGGATTAGATAATAGGAAAGGAGGAAGAAAAACTACATCATTACATACCATGTTCTTTCTTTCAAATTATTTGCAATTCATATTTGACTTTATAACTGCTAAACTAAAACTCAAATTGAAGCTGGCAGACATGATAACCAAAACTCTAGAGGGACTGAAAGTCAAATCAAAACTGAATATCTAATTTTGGCCCTTTCAGTTCTTTCTTGATAATTAAACAGAATTATTATTGTTCCCCTGAACAACCCAAAGTAAGGTTACTAGACTAGTCTGTTTCTGATTAGTGTTAATGTTTTAAGCAGCATCATACGTCCAATTTGAGCAGACTCTGAATATGGCAATTTCGTAAGCATTAAAGATTTCTTAGGCCTTCTAAACGTTTTGAGCTTATTTATCTACCTTGTAATATTTGTACGTCAGTCTGTTATAAACTTTTCGCAATTAGTGTGATTTGTTTCAATATAGATATTTATTCTTCAAGCTGATTTAAGGTTCTTAGACTTATCTTAGTAGCATGAGAAAAGTCTCCAGGAAGTGATTTCATCTTTTCTTATCACCTAAAGAAGATATCGGATAGAAATATTTACTTCTACCAAAAAACTTTCGCCTAGTTCCGCTAGCTAACTACTTCCTCATAATCACAAAAGAGAGAATAGAAATGGTCCACCGGCTACCTTTCCTGTATTATGCAAAATCACTACAGTAAGCAATATGTGAGCTAAATTAGCTGATTCCTCAAATCACAGCAGCATCATTCAAACCCTCCTTTTCTTCCACACTAACAGGTTCGTATATTTAACTAATTCATCAAACTGGCAAGATATCACCCCGTCCATTTGCACCAATATTCATTACTCAAGCTTCAGACAAGACAAACACCACTTCCAACTTCCCCAAAACATCAAAACCAAGCAGATAACCGTAAAACAAAATGAACTCGGCAAAAGAACTCCTAAATCTATCCAAAAACTCGTTTTTTATCATGCTAAATGTTCAGTCAAAACAACCAAAAACCTCAGCAACTAATAAAATCCGGTCAGAGACATCTTGAACTTTATGATTCATCTAACAGAAGCTATAATGTGATCCCATGCAGAACGCAAAACATCTCAAGACCCTAAATCACCCCCAAATTAGCAAACCCCAAAAAAAAAAAAAAATTAAAAACCCCAATAAGAACTCCCATCAAGAATCCGATCCAATTCGATAACAGAAACAACCAGATCCACCGAAAAGAAAGAAAAGGGCAGCAATTAATCTTAGTTTTCTTGACTTACACTCCAGATGTCTGCGGGAACGAGGATGATGATGGAAATCGAGCAGAACCAGGCGTATCCGACGGTCAAGAGCACGTATCGGGGCACGTCGGGGCCGGCGAAGTACCACAGGGTCACCAGAACCATGCCGAGGGTCAGGGGAAGCGAGATCAGATAGAAGACCCACATGATCTCCTTCCTCCTCCTTCCTTTTCTCTCTCTCTCTCTCTGCTTCCTGATTGCGATCTGCGATTATCGAACAGCTCCTCGAAGAAGAGAGATTTATTGCGATCAGATTTAAATAAAAAAATAATACTGATTTGTTCCTTTATAATTTATCGTTATTTTATTTGTGAAGGCAGCACTGAGTCAAGTACAAGGAATAAAAGGAAACACGCTTTGGTATATGCCCGCTTTTATTAATTTTTTAAGTTAATCTATTTATTTAGTGTTTAGGATGGCAGGGGTCCCTCAAAGTGTGAGGCAAAACACTATAGGGGTCTTGTTTCGCGTAAAACTCCGTAATTCGTAAATGACTTACCACCCAGTTATAATTACGGCGTTTGTTTGGACCGTAATTCGTAAAAGACTTACGTAACTCAACTAACACTCACTTGCAACCCAGTTACCACTCACTTCCAACCCAGTTACAGTTAATTTTGTGGTCACACAAATTTGTAATATTTTTTATATTAATATTAAAATTTTTTAATATTTAACTTTTTTAATATTTATTTGCAGTATTAAAACTTTTAAAATCACCAAATAGTTAATTTTGTGATCAACTTTTTCACTTACGACTTATACATTACGACAACCAAACACCGTAAAGTACAATACACTTTCCCACTTTACAGTTTTATATTACCAACCAAACACCGTAAAATTTACATACATGTAACTCATTTACAATTGTAAAAGACTTTACCAATTACAACAACGAATTACGGCCAGTTACGACAACCAAACAGACCAATAATGATGTGGAACCGAGCGATGGCGTCGAGAGAGGAGGAGGAAGAGGAGGAGGAGGAGGGAAAAGAAGAAGTCCGGCGATGTTTTCTCTCTGTCTCTCTCTCTTTCTCGCAAGGATGAAGACGAAAGAACGGACAGTTTTTCAGAAGAAGTCTCGGGAGAAAATCTCGTTTCGTTCAGTTTGATTATTATTAGATTACTTTTGTTAAAGAATTGTTTGTAACTTGACATGAGTAGGATTTCAATTCAATACTTGTCACCATAACTTTGTATTGCACTTGGTGCTTAGAATGCAACATTTTCATATGAAAATCATATTGCATAAGGCTCTTGGAAGTGTTGCATTAACATTTTTTGGTGTGATTTATATATTTCAAGAAATACAATAGTACTCTTTTGATAACTGAAACAAGTTGTCAGTAATATGTCTTACATGAGGATTATTTTCTAGGATAGTCTTGTATATACCCAGGACAATATTGATAGATCAATCGAAGGGTAGAGTTGGTCTTTTGGGAACGGACATTGCCACCCCCAAGAATGAGGAAGGCCTCTCATTAGACTCCCCCAAATTTGTTAAAAGTCTCACTCAAAAAATTAAAAAAAAATGGCGAAAACACTCTTTCTTTTCTCCTCCTCCTCTCCCTCCCCTGTCGACTCGCCCCCCGCCCTCCTCCCCCCCTCGTCGGCTCTCCTCCGGCCCCCCCCTCCTCCGCCCCGCCCACCCCTCCCTTCCCACTCCCCCAGATTTGTTCGGCCTTTGGCCGGAGTCTAGCCGAACAGATTTGCATCTGTTCGGCTGAAGTCTGGCCAAACAGATCTGGGGGAGTGTAACACCCCACTCCCGGAATACGTACTTAACTGGCGATTCTGATTTTTCAATAGTTTTTTTTAATTTACTTCCCGTAATTGTTTTTATTTTATGAATATTTATGCGATCGTTTTGCATTGGATCCAGATTCGTAGACTCGGAGTCAACCCTAGTTTGAATTGGGGACCCGATCCTAGTTTATTACTTGATTTGGTCTTTTCCGTAGTAAGATATGACCAATTTCAGTGTTAAACATCATTTTTCAATATTCTAGATTTTTCATGATTTTCTGAAATTTTTCCGGATTAATTTATAAAATCTTCAAAATCGGTGTCGACCGTATCAATGATCGATTTCAGAATTTTTAATTTACCAACGGGATGAAATTTCTAAAACCGCTTTCATAATATTTCTTAAAATCGTATTTTCTACCTTAATGTATTTTTAAAAAAAATTTAAATTTACCAAAACTTGGCCGGATTTGGTGTCGGCTAGTATCATTGGTAGATTCCAAGATTTTTATTTTGAAAACGAAATTTTATTTCTAAAAACTGATTTCATATTATTCCTTAAGATGACGTTTTCTACCTTAGAGTATTTTTGTAGATTTTTCAAGAACAGTCGATATTTCTCGATATTATTAAAATATTATTATTTTAAAGAATCTTTTCATTTCTTTCTTTCTTTCTCTTTCTTTCCCCCCATCCAATCACCTGCCGACCCACACCCCTCATTTAACTCCCCCTCCCATCCATCACTCTCTTTCAATCTCTCTCTCTCTCTCTCTCTCTCTTTCTTTTTCTTTTTCTTTTTTTTCTTTTCCTTTTTCCTTCTTTTTCTCCCCCTTATCTTCCCCTTTTCCTTCTTTTTCTTTTCATTTTTTTCCCTTCTTCTCCCTGGCGCCAATTCTCCTCTAAAATTCTCTCACTTCCCCTTAAGTTCTCAATTTCTCTCTCAAATCTCTCCTTCAATTTCTTCCTCTCTCTTTCTCCTCCACTCATCAGTTACATCTCTCACCCTCTCTCCCTCACTCTCCACCGGCCGACCACCTCTACCATCATCGGCGTCGGCGCCTCCTCACCTGGCTTACGCTCTCCTTTGGCGATCCCAGGCCGGCGTACAACTCCGGCGCCCCCCCAAACCTTCTCCTCCTTCTCCAAGATAACCGCCACCATTCTAACATCTTCTTCTTCAACTTCTTCTTCAATCCATCACCTCCATCGCTAACTCCACCCAAATTCACCTTCATAGCCACCACCCTCTTCACCTCTCTGCCACCTCTTCACCACCACATCACCCCCACCAACACCACCATCCACCACCATCAAAATTCGTCACCAATCCCTTATCCTCCCTCCTCCTTGGGATGGCCGTGTGTTACCTCCTTCTCTAGCGATGGCAGCCAGCACCGCCCTGGCGTGACCCCTGGCACCTTGGCCTCGGCCAGAGTCTAGCGAGGTCGTGCCTTGGGGGGCTGACCCCCCACTTCTTCTCTCTCCCTACCTTTCCCTACTCTCTCTCCCCCTCTACCCTGTTTCTCCTTCTCTAGCCCTGTTTCTCCTTCTCTATCTAAGAACTCTCTCTCTCCTCTCTCTCCTCTCTCTTATTCTCTCTCTCTAAAATTATTATATATATATATATATATATATTTTAAAATATATGGTGGCTCGTGTACACGTATTCTTAGATTTTCAGAATTGTCGGCGTTTTCTAAAGATTTATAGGCAAGTGTCCTCGCCTTGATTTGGGTTTTCTCGCTTCGTCGAGTAGACTATATTTTATATTGTATCTGGATTGTACATTATATTCATGTAGTTGTATGTGGCCAAGTGCCCTAGACTGTATATGTACAGTGCTGAGATGAATGCTTGTGTTAATGTAGTTAAATTTCTGTACATGTACCATGCCTGCGATGTTGCTCGCTACTGCCTTATTATGTGAGTGTGATTGACACTAACACTCTGTAGGTACTATACCCAGCCTCTGGGTTGCGTTCAGCCTCCGGGCTTTCTATACCCAGCCTTCAGGTTACATTCAGCCTCCGGGTTCTCTACTCAACCTTAGGGCTTCACCACTCCTCTGTAGCTTAGATATTCTCGCGTTTATATGTATGCTGGTGTGGTACTAACATCTCATGCAAGTACTCTTGACTGACTCTGGCTTTTTGCCCACTCCCGGGCTAGGTACCCAATTAGTTTTAGGCTTGCATCCTTTATGGGCTTCTTGATACCTACCAAGAATGCGCCTGAACCTCGAGCGTACTTTAGCCTCTGGGCTCTCGCCTACTTCCTCGAAAGAGGAGTGCGCTTAGACCGTCAGGTCTCTCATGCTCCGTCGGATAGGCATGTTTAGCACCCAGCACTTTATTCTCTAGATCCCCTAGGCGAGATGCTGCCGGATTTTTTACTCACATCTTAAGTCGAGTCGTCCCGGTAACCTCGCTAAGTGTTTTGTGACTAAACACTTTCGCTGATCGTGTCTCCAGCTTGCTCGACTCTGCTTGATTGTGCTTAGCTATTACTATATCACTTGCCATGTACATACTTGATACGTTAACACTTGACATGTCATTACTTGACACCTGACTCCTACATACCATCACCTAATACCTGTCTGTATCACTTGACAACTGATGTGTTATCACCTGACATGCTACTACTTGACACCTGTTCCTGTTATATTATCACTTATCACATGCCCCTGTTATGATATGACTTATCACCTGATATCTGCATGATATCACATTAACACCTGATACTTGTCTTGATTAACTCTTAACTCATAATTATCATATTACGAAAATATAGTACCTGATCTCCTATTGTGTATTCATGTTATGCTTATTATGTACTCTTGTTATGCCTGTTATGCAAATCCTCCTGTTATGACCTGTTATATTCCTACTCATTCCCGTAATCTGATAATTATGCTTAATAGGCTATAAAAAGGACAAACTGCACTGGGAATGAGGTAAATGATGAATGTCGGTATAATGCCTTATTTATAGTGGTGGAATACTAAACTGACGATTCGTGTTAGAGTTCTTTTAGGCAACCAGAAGATGTGTGTTAGGGGGTTTCAGGCCCCATTGGCTGTGTCCCGAGCAGACAGGAACCACTATAAATATGAGCTATCAGTTCTTCGTCAGCTTCTAAAATAACCAATCTCGATTTACTTATATATGGATGTATGTGTGTTGAGATGTACACCAGGACACATACCTAGATATATGGATCGGATGAGTAATAATAATAAGATGCTAAGATAATAACTTGTTGTATGGCTTTGCAAACTTGGTTATACCACTTGTTTTGCCACAATTGCTTTTATCGGGTTCTACTTCAGATTTTTTGTTTTATTAATCATTATTATATTTCTAGTTTACCGCCTGTGTATTCCTCCTCTAGTCTTCTAACTTGATCACTCCTCGTTTCATACTAATTCCTGGTTACCACTTATTATTAGATGTCTCATTCATATATAGTGCGCTTGTGCTCAGACACGGTTTCAATGCATGTCTTTTTAACTTGAATTTAGCGATACACGTGTGCCTGACCATGCTTGTCATTTGGCATTCGCATCACCACTTGTTGCGGAGTTCTGACTCCCCTGAATTCTCATGTCCAGATCCGGAGGTTGGAGCTTGTGGATTCTCCCAGATGCTGAGCAGAGTGGTGCAGCGGAGCGTAGATTATCGGCAGATCGTCTGAGGCCCTATCCTTCCAGGCCCCCTGCTCGTCTCTCGAGTTTTCCTGTTGCAACTCGTGAGCGTCATTTGTACTGTTTATACTTATGTATCTCTTTGTATTCCCGCAAATGCGCCTATCGGTGATGTAATATTCTTGTAATATTGTGTCACATCTGGTGATAACTCTGTAATTGTACTCATATATTGGAATGTATAATTCACCACGTATTTTTGAACTTTAATTCTTGCTTGTATTGATACTTAGCTATATATTTGAGGGTATTTCTGACCTACGTATATACGTCACAGTAACATCTCCGTACCCTCCGGATCAGGGTGTTATAGGGAGGGGAGAGGGAGAGGGGGAGGGGGAAAGTAGGAGAGTCGACGAGGGGGAAGGGAGGAGGGGGAGGCCGGGGAGGGTGAGGGCAGGTGGCGGGTGGGGGGAGCACCGGAGGAGGGGGAGGGAAGGGGGAGGGGGAGGTCGGGGACGTGGAGGGGGAGGGGGAGGGGAGCACCGGGGAGGTCCAGGGGAGGGGAAGGCCGGGGAGAAGGAAGGGGAGTGGGGGTCGTCGGAGAAGAAAGAGGAACGAGATGGAGGAAAGAGGAAGGAGGAAAAAGAAATAGGTATTTTAGACTTTCCACCATGGGTGAAAATGGACAAACAAATAATGGCGTGCTTGTAATATTTTTTTTTTTTTTTGGGGGGGGTGGGTGGGCTTTCTCACTTTTGGGGGGTGGCAATATCTGTTCTCGTTGATTTAGCGATGGAAAGTTAGTTTGTACAATCGAGATGGATTTGAGGTGTACAAAGCGACTAGGCGGAGCTATCCTGGTCTTGGCTTCTTGGGCCTTCATAAGCTTGCCCCGCTTCACGGATCCGTCTTAACTGAAGAGTGCCACAAGTTCAATTATCTAGGCTGATTATTTAAGCCCAAAACACTCTCAGTCTGCCCCTAAACATTTACCCTCTAAGGGCTTGTTTGTTTCGTTGGAGCTGAAAGGAAGAGAGAGGAAGAAAGGGGTACAACAAATGAGGCTTCAACACTTGTCCAATGCATGGGTGGGAGGATGTTTATTTGCAGGAGGAAGAACTCTTCTTCCTCCAGCTCTCTGATGACGTCGAGCCTAGGTGAAGGAAGTGTTGTGCGCACCGACAACAACCAACAGAGAATCACACAATCTCCACAACCACAAAGAACACCCAAAATCACAGAAATCACAAGAGAAGAACACACAATCACAAAAACACACGATTTAACGAGGTTCGGCCTGAATGCCTACGTCCTCGGGGCAATCAATGGAGAGATTATTACTTTTTAGGAGGGTTACAACTTGCTAGCAACCTCTTTTAATGCAAGAGAGATGCAGCCTTACTTTTCCCGCAGCCTTTGTGATTGCTTACAAACCCTAGAAACCAAAACAGCCTTAAATACCCAAATCTGCGGAGCAGCAGATTTACGCCCAAACCCGTCTGTCGGTCGACCGGCCGGTCGACCGACTTCCTCTTCCGGTCGACCGGGCGGTCGACCCAGAAAACCCGAGAGTTGGGTTGTTTACAGTCAGGCTTCTCAGTCGACCGGCCGGTCGACCGCTCCCTGGCCTGTGCACGTCGTGCACTTCGGTCGACCGGGCCGGTCGACCGAACCCTGCCAGATACTGCTGTTGCTGCTGTTTTCTGCTGTTTCTTCCATCGTCTCTTGTCGCCGACTTCCTCGACTATCCCTTGACGGTCCGGGTCAACTCCCTCAGTAAAAATCTCTCTCTTTCCAACAATTCTCCACCTCGGCGAAGATGCCAAAATCTGAGCCGACATCCAACGAACCCCAGTCTATCACCTGGCGAAATCGACACACGATCTCGGCGAAATCGACACACGATCTCGGCTTGCGCGCACCGGATGAAATCGACACACGATCTCGGCGAAATCGACACACGATCTCGGCATGGAATCTTTGGCTCATCTATTCCTGGAAAACATCGCACATGCTTTCCCTGCACTTCGCCTTAGGAGAATTTTTCATACCTGCCAATCATCAACTGTGGCTCCTTCTCTGCAACTTCACGACCTCACGAAGACTTCCTTATGAGCCAACACTGACTCTCCACTGACTAGCTCTATCTAGTCTACCTGTCTTCCACTGACGGTCCAACCAAGTCTGCGTAGAGCACACCAAATCATCGGCTTCTCCTGGATGCACACCACTCCTTATGCAAGCTCAACATCTTCTCTCCGGAAGATAAACCTGTTCATCGAGATCACACCATCTCACCACTACGTGAGATCCAACTGGCCACACCACTTCACCTCTACGTGAAGTCTCTCCAACTCTACGTGAAGCTCCAATCAGCCACAACTCTTCACCTCTACGTGAAGATCCAAAATAACATCTCGAGAACCCAATTAGCTTCATAAGAGTTGCATCACCAATGGCTGCGCCTTTACGGCTGCCTACGTACCTTTGCCCAAAAGGATCAAGCCAAACGTAGTTCATTAAAATGAGCTTCATCAAGCTCCAATAATAGTACCTGTTCCTGCAGCAGTGAACCTGTTAGACTGAGTCATATGAACCTCTTCCCGACCATCATGGAGAGCAACGGCCTTCAACTTGAGCTTGTCGCGTTCACAAGCTTGAGATTCATGCTTCTTTAACCACGAGCATGGTTTCACCTTGGTTCCAATGGCTGCAAATAACTCGATATCCTCAACAATGTCGTCAACCTGTTCAGCATCACCTTTGGTATCATGAACTCCACCCGGTGTCACCTCCGCTGAAGTATCCTTTGATGCCGAACCAACTGGAGATGATGGAGTAGCATCAACCTCCACCCGCTGCAATCCTTCCTTGGTCTCCGTCCTCTCCACCTGCTGAGAGACGGTGAACTTCAACGCTGAAGTTTCTCCAAATGTGACATTTCTGCTCATCACGATCTTCTTGTCTTTGGGATCCCACAGCCTGTAGCTGTTCTTCTTGACGCCCAAATAGACAAACCTCTTTGCCCGCGGATTCACCTTGCCATTCTTGGCACTGAAGTAAGCCGGACTTCCAAATTCCCGCAGCAAACCATGATCTTGAGCAGTTTTCCCAGACCAATTTTCTAATGGAGCTTTACCTCCTATCGCAGTCGATCTGTTCCTGAGATGGCTAGCATACTCAGTCGCCTCAGTCCAAAGCGACTTGTCCAATCCTGAATTAGACAATAACTTCCGAACCTCCTCCAGTAAGGAACGGACTATCTCTTTAGCTAACCCATCTGTACCTGTTGAGAAGTGAGTAGCAATCCCTGTGTTCTGGCCAAACTGTAGGAATTGGTCAATGTCTATTCCAACATTACCAATGTAGAGCTCCTTTATCTTCCTACCTATCTGCCTCTCCATTTTTCCTCTCCACTTCCTCAACACATCTAGGGCTTCACCCCTTTGTCTCATTGGATATATCCACAACTGCCTAGATGAACAATCAATGAAAGAGACAAAGTACCTGTGACCTCCAAGCGATGACGTCTTAGCAGGTCCCCATACACTCACGTGAACACGATCAAGAAGACCTTCATTGTGGTGAGAACTGGTGCTAAAACTCACCTTCTTCTTGTCCAGAACACTGTGTCCACCTTCTGACTTGCAGGTAGCAGCACCTTCTAGTGATTCCATCTTTGCAGGAGCTCGCAAAGATTTTTCTTCTTGTCCGGCTTTTTCCTGCCAGATCCCCGGGCCAGCCTCATCTGATGTACTTGAAGTCTTCACCTGATCTGTAATCATACTACCCTTCAAGTAGTATAGATTTCCTCGGCGGACGCCCTTCATCACAACCATCGAGCCCTTGATCATCTTGAGATCGCCATCTCGAACCGATATCATCATGCCCGATGCTTCCAAAGTTCCCACGAAGATTAGATTTCTCTTCAACTGAGGTACATACCTCACTCCTTTCAGCTCCTTTTCCATCCCATCAAACATCCTGATTCGGATTGTACCTACACCCTCCACGCTACATGGGTGATCGTCGCCCATAATGACCGAACACCCCTCCAGCTGCTCAAAGTTGGAAAACCAGCCCCGATTAGGGCACGCATGGTATGTTGTACCTGTATCCAGAATCCACTCATCTTCCCATGAGTTACTAATAATGGGAGAACTGACTGAAAACGAGAAACCTGACGAGTCCGAATCTGCTCCATCTTCCTGTGAACTACTCCTCTGAGTCTTCGTCACCTTTGATAGATTTGCTTCAGCATTCGGCTCCTTCTTCCCCTTGAACTTCGGACAGTCCACTTTCCAGTGCCCTATCTCTCGGCACAAAATGCACTGATCCTTCCTCAGATCCCTATAGCCCAACCTGGACTTCGATCTTCCAATCACCTCCTTGCCCTTCCGTGATGAACTTCTGCTTCTTACTTCCAGTGCCTCCGCCACTGAGCTTGACTGTGAAGGATGCCTCTCATTCTTCCTTGTGTCATAACTCATCAATGCAGACGACACCTCATCATAATCCAAGGTCTGCCTTCCATTAATGAAGGTCAGTGTGAATGTCTCGTACTCCTCTGCAGGGAGTGAATTCAGAAAGATGACCGCCTTATCTTCCTCTTCTACCACGACATCCACATTTATCAGATCTGTAAGAAGCTTCGTATATCGGTTGATGTGCTCATTGACTGTGCTCCCCTTCTGCATCCTGAACTGATACAGCTTACTCTTAAGCTGCAACCTAAACTCCACGCTCTTAGTCAGGTATTTCTTAGTAAGGGTGTCCCACAGCTTCTTTGCTGACGTCTCATGTTGTGCAAGATATTTGATGTCTTGCGACAAGCATGAACGTATCAAGCCACATGCCGACCTATTCATCTTCGCCCACTCTTCATCAGTGGTCGTGTTCTTCTTCTTCGCCAGTAGGAGAGTGTCTTCGAGGTTTGATGCATTCAGCGCATCCATAACCTCGCATCTCCACATTCCGAAATTGTTAGTCCCATTAAACTTAACAACTTCAATCCTTGGGTGATTGTTCATTGTTTTAACTGATGCAGTTTCTTCTGCCATTAAGATTTTCCCTGATTCTCTATCTATGCGGAAGATCAACCAACTTTGAAATAGATCTCTACTCAGATAAAAAATAGGATTTTTACCTGTCCCTTGAAATCCTAGATCGAGTTTCTCACCAGATCTACTCCACCACGGATTCAACGAGCCCTCCTTGAGTCCTTCTGAGATCGACACACGATCTCCTCGAACACCCAATACCTCAGATCTGAGATCGACACACGATCTCCACCGGATCCGATCTCGAGCCCTCCGAATCCTCAGAAATCCCAAAGAGCAACCTGGATGCTCTGATACCACTTGTTGTGCGCACCGACAACAACCAACAGAGAATCACACAATCTCCACAACCACAAAGAACACCCAAAATCACAGAAATCACAAGAGAAGAACACACAATCACAAAAACACACGATTTAACGAGGTTCGGCCTGAATGCCTACGTCCTCGGGGCAATCAATGGAGAGATTATTACTTTTTAGGAGGGTTACAACTTGCTAGCAACCTCTTTTAATGCAAGAGAGATGCAGCCTTACCTTTCCCGCAGCCTTTGTGATTGCTTACAAACCCTAGAAACCAAAACAGCCTTAAATACCCAAATCTGCGAAGCAGCAGATTTACGCCCAAACCCGTCTGTCGGTCGACCGGCCGGTCGACCGACTTCCTCTTCCGGTCGACCGGGCGGTCGACCCAGAAAACCCGAGAGTTGGGTTGTTTACAGTCAGGCTTCTCGGTCGACCGGCCGGTCGACCGCTCCCTGGCCTGTGCACGTCGTGCACTTCGGTCGACCGGGCCGGTCGACCGAACCCTGCCAGATACTGCTGTTGCTGCTGTTTTCTGCTGTTTCTTCCATCGTCTCTTGTCGTCGACTTCCTCGACTATCCCTTGACGGTCGGGTCAACTCCCTCAGTAAAAATCTCTCTTTCTCCAACAGGAAGAAGGGAAGACCTCTCTTCCCCTCATTTTTTATCGAAAAAAAGGGGATGCATGGGGATCAAGGCAGCAGGTGAGGGGTTTTGGTTTTTTTTTTCCCCCCCTTCCTCTTCGTCCTCCCTTCCATTCTCCAAACAGCTTGATTGAAGTGGTGAACTTCCCCTCTTCATTTCTTCTTCCGTCCCCTCTTTCTATCTCTTTCATTACCCAAACAAACCCTAAGTCTGAAGCCCACTCCTCAGTTCAGCTAGTGGGCTTGGACGAGGTGTGAGGTCCAGGTTGGGATATGAGTGTAAACGAGCCGAACTCGAGCGAGTTGGCTTAGATTAAGTTGGACTCTCTAAATGATGAGCCCTAGTGAGTTGAACTCTCTAAATGAGATAGCTTAAAGCGAGGGGTGTCGGAGAGAGAGGAGGGTACTCGAATCTCAAAGTCGAGAGCCTGATGGTTAAATTTCAATTTATCTCCTCAATTTTCTCATATTTGTTTTTCTTTGTTTTGCAAGGAAGTTGTAGAGCAAGATAAACCAAACACTAACCTTAGCTGAGAGATAGTAATGCCTCGACCATTTCACCTACCAGACTTTGGGTACAATAGCAGTAAAAGTACCACACAAGTCAAGTGATTCAATTCAGAGCTCAAATCAGCCTTTCGAAATTATGAGAACAATAGGATTCAGGTGCAGAATTATATCTTGTATCCAAACATTGCTTGTTCTCGTTTATGGTGGACAGACAAATGATTTATTGCTCTGCGTTGATTACAGCTCTCGAGATTTACATGACTTTGGTATTTCAGCAACAATGAAGGATTCTGAGGCACAGCCCAAGAACTGTCAGCTTCAACCTCACCAACAGTAGCTACTGGTCCAACTCTGAAGCAAGGAGAATTCATGTCATAATGTCTGCATAGTTCGTGATCATGTGGGCTTTGACAAGATCATGCAGAATCCGTTGTTAGTTTTCTATCGATATCACATGAGGTCTTTACGTATGACTATGAGGAAAGCCGTGCTTCTGGAACTCAACACCACGCGAGTTCGACTGTTCTCTCTACTTCCAACTCGCGTGTTGTGTGGATACATATGCCACCCGTCTTCGCCATATGGAATTAGCGATGGTTATTGCAAAAGCATGTGCGCTGGGCAGTGGCGGAGCCAAGATCTCAAAGACAGGGGACACAAAATATCCTCCTCTCAAAAAAATCAAGCTCATACTCTGGCTTCTCATTCTCATCGGTATTTGGTTAAACAAGTGGCGGGCTCTACCGGGCCATGTTGGCATAGCAACGAGTAGACAAAAAAATTCAAGTGCGGAGAGGCCGACGAGAAGTTTCACCACTTGCCTCTCTTTCTCATGGGGAGCACAAATTAAGTGCCGCTGACACTTTTTTGGGGACCCCGAGGGTTACGATTCCATCTCTAAATTTAACTATCGTAATTCCATTTTTACTAAAAACAGTTTAGTCAATTAATTTTACTTCAATAGTATATCTGCTGCAAACAATATTTTTGTAAATTATATGTTAAATGCACGGAAGGCTTTCTTACAAACATTGTTCCCCAGATGATTCATGCTTAATTGGAGAATCAACAAAATGCAGTAGCTCATGCTTTTAAAGTTACCACCAATTTCTCATTCAGCAAGAAAGGTTGAATACTGGGGCCTTAGTCTTTAACAATTAAAAAAAAAATTTAAAGCAGAAAAAAAGAAAAAAGGTTGAACTGAAGTTGGGTCCAGGTTTGCCAACTTCAATTCGAAACAAAGAGGAAAAACCCCAAATTCTACCTAAAGATGACATATCTCACTTGGTATTGAATTTGTCAACGATGGCTTCATTTCTTAATTGCACTAGTGTTTTGTAATGTTATATGGTACTTTAATTGCATTCCTAATTCCCCTATCAATTTGATATATATATATATATATATATATATATATATATATATATATATATATATATATATATATATATATATATATATATATATATATATATATATATATGGGGTTACTGTACCTCAGCCTGCAGGCAGAGAGAGTTTCTCAGTCGGCGGGACGTGGCTAAATATATGCCACATATCGGCCGCAGAGTGTAGGCGCCAAAAATCAAAAAAAATCCGGCCTAAACGATCATGAAACAAATAGACAAAAATACCCCTTTTTTATTTCTAAACTGGAATAAAGTCATCAACAAACAAAATTTACATAAAAAAATTTCAGTTGAATATATTTACAGTTAAAAAAATTCGTAATTATACTACATCGAAAAATATAATAAAAAAATTTGGATCAACATAATGTAAAATAAGCAGAAGCATTGAAAAGTAAAAAAACATGCCATGATCGCAAAACTTAATACAACTTAACTTTCAATTTATATGACGACTGCAACACAAGTCGCAGTCACTAGTCGCAATCATAGTGTAACAAAACTTTTTTATATAACGTCTGCGACTCAAGTCGCATTCCTTTTTTGTAAGCTCAGCAGCAGCATAAAGAATACCAGACGAAACATGCTATCATACAGCAGTGCGACCTCCTTCAGTACTGCGACCAAAGTCGCATTCTTCTTTCCCATGCCTTATGTAAAAGCTTTTTTATATTTTTTAAAAGTAGATTAGCCATGCGATCCTGAGATCAATTCGCGTATATCAAATCTTATAAAAAAATACTATATTAATTACACTGAATTAAATGAAGTAATTAATATTCTTTCTACCGTGATACAACAACAGTTTAGAAAAAAGAGATGCACTAATGTTAATCTCGATAAAGGAAAGATGTGCACCATAGGTAATCTAAAGATATAGGCAAACAATTCTATACAAAAGTTAATTTGTACTTCACGTATTAAACCTCTGGAAAAAAAGGAACTCTTCGGATTCTCCCGCAATAAATTTTCAATTAAATATTTAATTTTTTTTTACCTCTTCTTATCATACTCAACCATCACCTGTAACAATTATTATTACTATTCATGTTCTTCTACAATATTGACCTTTATATAATGGTTGTAACTAATATATTATCTCATACCTAAAAACTATATTTTTGCTCTTCCTTTTCAATTTGATTACAAAAACTTTCAAAAAAAAATTCATTCTTGAATCATGTCTTCCCCATCTTCTTCCTCTGAACACTTAGATTTCAACTTCAATCGTTCCCCACCGGTCCTTTTTCTTCAGGCTATTCTAGTGATTCTGATACCAGTCTAGACTTCACTCCTTTTGGCTATCTCACTACATCAAATAATGTATTAAATGATCCTCCTATTCATGAGGATGATGAGGTTTTCATGTGGGTTAGTGAGGAGGACATTATTCCTCAGACACTTGACGGAGACATGCTTGATGAAAGCATGTCCTCTGATGCTGTAGGCTCGCTTTCTCGCAACGGGTCGGATGAAGAGCTTGATAGAGACGATCCATTCTGGGAGTTTATCGGTGAAACAAAAAAAACCTCAAAAATAGGAAGATGATGAGGAAATAAGTGATGAACAGGAAGAGCAGAAGAATGAAGACGACAAATCTGCTTATGATGGTGATAATGACGAGGATTAAGATTCCCTGATCTTTTGATATTCAATGTTATTTTGTCTTCTTTTAAAAGCTTTAAATTCTCTTTTTTTGTAAGGTCTCTTTCTCACTATATTAACTTATAAGCTCTTTTAATTACATATGAAACTGCGACTGCTGTTCTTAAACACTGCGACCATAGTCGCAGTCCTTTTAATTACATATGAAGCCGCGACTGCTGTTCTTAAACACTGCGACCATAGTCGCAGTCCTACTACGCATGCAATAAGTAATAATAATTTAAAGTTTATAGGCTGCTGAGACAACAGTTACGGTGAAAGCGCAAAACATATAAAAACATACGTAAACTGCAACTGTAGAATCAGTCCTTATTCAGACAACAGTCACAAATAAAGAACAAAAAAATATAAAGTAATACGTAAACTGTGATTATACTATCGCTCTCGTTAAGTACTGCGACCATAGTCGCGGTACGGCGACCATAGTCGCAGTCCATCGTCGCAGTCCATGGTCGCATAATATATGTAAAAACTAATTTAATAGTTCATAGGAGGAACACACAACAGTCACAAATAAAGAACAAAAAAATATAAAATAATACGTAAACTGTAATTATACTATCGCTCTAGTTAAGTATTGCGACCATAGTCGCGGTACTGCGACCATAGTCGCAGTCAATGGTCGCAGTCCATGATCGCATAATATATGTAAAAACCAATTTAATAGTTCATAGGAGGATCAGACAACGGTCACAAATGAAGAACAAAAAAATATAAAATAATACGTAAACTGTAATTATACTATCGCTCTCGTTAAGTACTGCGACCATAGTCGCAGTCCTTGATCGCTTTATACATTACATGCGAAGAAAAAATAAACTGCGACTATATTAAAAATCATTAAATATCAAATCAGATAAAAAAATTAAAGAAGCATTCAAATTAATTTCGTGATTTAATAAAAAAAATGTTGGCAGTATAGCCGCAGTTATAAAAGATAATAGTCACAAAAAATGAATAACGTAAGAAAATATAAAAAATAATAAACTATACATATTCACTGTCTTTTACCGAAAAGAGTAGCATTTCATAAGGGGTATTTAGTAATTTAACTTATTCCTATAAGCGGGCCGCAAGTTAGTGGGGTGATAAAATTGAGCCACGTCACCGCAGGCTGAGAGAGTTCTCTCAGCCGCAGGCTGATATACATTTCTCTCTCTCTCTCCTCTCTCTCTCTCTCTATATATATATATATATATATATATATATATATATATATATATATATATATATATATGAGAAACTCTCTCAGCTGTACCTCATCCGCCAGCTGAGAGACTCTCTCAGCTTGCGTAACGTGGCTGAATTTTAACCACAATTTTAAGTGCTGATACCATGGTCGCATTTTTATATGAGAACTGTGATTAAGTCACAGTGTTTTTATGAGAACTGCTGCCATGATCGCAGTCTTTTCTAAGAACTGCGACCAAGGTCGCAGTCTTTTTCTGTGGTCGTAGTCCTAATTACACTGAAAATATATAATTTTTTAAGACTGAGACCATGTTACAGTGGACTGCGACCATATTGAAGTAACAACTAAGAGAGTCTCTCTCAGTTGGCGGCTGAGGTACATTTTTCTCATATATTATATATATATATATATATATATATATATATATATATATATATCAGTCAACAGCTGAGAGTGCCTCTCAGCCGACGGTGACATGGCACATTATTAGTCACAATATTTTACAATCTTAAAGGACGACCCGCTTTTGGGAATAACTGAAATTACTAAATATTCCTGCGGTAAAAAAACGAAAATTTTCCTGTGATAATAGTAGATCTATATCTTTTTATTATTATTTCCTTCCCTTTTTTAATTAGATCTGTGTCTCCGCGCGCTGTCAAATCTAGATTTGAGTTTCGCAGAGAAAGTCATTCTAAAAATAGCGGCGGCAGCATCAGATTTCTTTTTTTAATTTGCAAACCTAGATCTCCATCAGCTCTTCATCGGGATCTCCATTAGATTTCGATCGCCCTGTCTATTTTAATGTCGACTCCAAAGCATAACTCATCTCCTGCCATCTCAAGATCGACACCCTTGCTCTCTTTCTCTCAATATGAATATGAATCATTTACATCACATTCAACTTCATCACAGAATATAAAAAATCCAGGAGAGAGATTTTTGGATGTCGATGAAAAGGTTAGTTTTTTCCATTTTTATTTTTTTATTCTTTTTTACAATTTTTCATCTGAAAATTTTTCCATCGAATACAAGATCAACTCTGTTGAAATTGACTTATATTATTTCAAGTATCTATAAATGAAAAATTAAATGTTTTGATTATTTTTTGCACATACATTTACAAATCAAAAATCGTGTTACAGACCAGCATATTAGACCGATGCCACTAGCGCATTTGTTACAATGAAACCAACATACAGAGACAAACCGCTATTCACTCATCATTGGCTGTTGCTCAACAAAACTCCTACGTTAACAATAACAGCAACAACAATAACTAAGCCATTTGTCCCAAGTATTTGGGGTAGGCTATATGAAACAAAAGAGAATTACGCCGGATCAGGCACATGGATCAGCTTTCTCCACACATTCCTATCGAGCAATATGCCTTCACTAAGACCTTTAGCCTCTATATCTTGTCGTATTACCTCCATGCATGTTTTCTTCGGTCTTCCCTGCACTCTTTTAACTTGTCCAAAATTGATACGCTCTATTCGTTGGACTGATGCATCTGTAGGTCTACGTCGCACATGATCAAACCATCGTAGGCGATTTTCTCTCATCTTCTCTTTTATAAAGGCTACACCTATCTTAGTACGAATATCCTTATTTCTCACCTTATCTCTCCGCGTGTTATCACGCATACAACAAAGCATGCGCATCTCTGCTACACTCATTTTCTAGACATTATGTCTCTTTAAAGCCCAACATTCTGTGTCCTATAACAAAGCTGGCCTAATAGCAATCCGATAAAACTTTTCCTTCAACCATAACGAAATGTTACAATTACATAAACTCTTGTTACCCTCCTCCATTTCAACCAGCCAGTTTGAATTCTATAGTTGACATCACTATCGATCTCTCCATCCTTTTGGATAATAAAACCCAGGTACTTAGAATGATTACTCATCAGCATTTCTTATTATTTCTCATTCTTATTTGCTATAATGATGGACTTACTAAAACTATTCAAGATGAGAAACCCTAGCGTATGCTATTTGCTGATGATATTGTCCTAGTCGATGATACGAGAGCTAAGGATTTGGTACCAAATTGAAATCATGGAGACAAACTCTAAAATTTTACGAAGATTCCACGTTAAACAAGCAGAAAATTCTTGGGTATAGCAAAAGGGACGAGCTACTAAATTCTGAGAAGATAACACGTAAAACAAGCAGAAAAAGAAGACAACTAATCAAAGGCGTGACAATGAAACAACTGAATGACCATGAAAGGTCGAGGAAAAAACAACTGAGCCTAAAACACTCATTTAAGCAAATGAAATCTCCACAAGAAACAGCAAACTGTTGAGAAACAAGCACCCAGTAGCACCACATTGTCTCCAATTCAAACTTGAGGAACCATCTACAACACAAGTACTAGATCAAACTACTAGACGACGGGTCCTTCCCACACAATGCAACAGGAATTGAGTGTCTCCCATTGTCATTCCTAAAAGACCTAGCACAAAATATAAATGCATATATATATATGTCACACAATATCAGAGGGAGCAATGCCCAAGGCCCAGCTCAAGCCCTCTCGCCGCGGATCCTCCTGGCCAACTGGATGTCCTTCGGCATGATGGTGACCCTCTTTGCATGGATGGCACAAAGGTTGGTGTCCTCAAACAGCCCCACAAGGTAGGCCTCTGCCGCCTCCTGCAGAGCAAGCACCGCATGGCTCTGGAATCGCAGATCAGTCTTGCTCAAAAGAGAGAATCCAGTCAATCATCAATACACATTCACATAGAAAAATTAAATTGCATGAATTTTGCTGAATTGAGCTGTCTAACCTTGAAGTCCTGCGCAATTTCCCTCACAAGTCTCTGGAACGGTAGCTTCCTGATCAGGAGCTCAGTGCTCTTCTGGTACTTCCGGATCTCACTGTCATCAACAACCACCCACAACACATCCACAAATTTTATTCAAATATTTCTTTGTAATAAACTAGAATTGCATGTGATAATAATAAGATGAAGCAACAAAAAACCAGAGAAGTGTGCATAAATGACACCAGTTACATACCGAAGGGCAACAGTCCAGGTCTGTAGCGATGGGGCTTCTTCACACCTCCAGTTGTTGGGGCAGACTTCCGAGCAGCCTAGAGAAACAGGTATGATAAAATTATTTTTAGGCACAAAGTTGGGAAATAAAAAGAAAATAGATCAACAAATGACCCCCATACCTTGGTGGCTAGCTGTTTCCTTGGAGCCTTCCCTCCAGTGGACTTGCGAGCAGTTTGCTTTGTACGTGCCATCTAGCAAACTAAGGCTTCCTAATATGTGCATAAAACATCATGTAAAACCTTTAACACAAACCTAGTAGAGAGGATATTCAGATGAAATTAAAAAATAGATGGCACCAAATCTCTTTTATTTCAGCATTTCCAGAGAGAAGATGTTGACGACATCATTTTAATTCATGTTTCTACAACTTGTTGAGCCCTCTAACAAAAAGGCTTGTGATGCTAGATGAATAACTTCAATATGAGGGAGCATTCCACAAGTAAAGAACTAATAACATTAGTCCTCACTGTAAAAACAGTGAGGTCGCAATTTTTACTGGACATCAAAATAAGATAGCATTCCGCATTACAGAATGATGACTGGACTTTACTAAAACACAGCATGAAACACAATCATAATGGAGTCTGAGTACATCTCAAAATGCTCAAAATGCATTATCCCTCTAGAGTATTCCTCAAACACATGCCATGGTGTCAAGTAACAAGGTTGTCCAACAGAATTAAGAAAAGGACCTTGAAAATAGCAAGGCATAAACAAACTTATATTTTGCAAAGGTGCATACAAATTTAAAAGTAACGAGTAATCCACTTTAACTCAGCCACAGATCAACCCAAAAAAAAAAAAAAAAAAAAAAAGCAAAAGCTTTACCTAACACAAGTTAGGCTTGGCATATTTTATATAAAAGCGCTATTATTACTATTATTACTTATTAGAATACTTATCATGTCATAATAATATGACTAAGCACGCTAGACTATCCACAGCGAGTTCAAGCAACAAGATTCTGACACATTAGGAAACTACACTTTGAAGCAGGTAGGTTCCACTTAGGCCTGACTCACTACACTTTGAAGCAGGTAGGTTCCACTTAGGCCTGACTCACTACACTTTGAAGCAGGTAGGTTCCACTTAGACCTGACTCCGGTTTCGGAACCACTGGTTCCTGAAACTAAGAAACCGGAACCGCACCGGTGGAGGCCGGTTCCGTTCCGGAACAGGTGGGGAAGGTTAAAATTTTCACAGATATCACATTGGTTATCTATAACCGCCGTGAAATATTATCTTTAACAATAATTATTTTTAGAACCGCTATAAAAGATTAAAATTTTCATAGACACTTAACATTGGTTATATACATAACCGCCATTCAATGTAGACTTTTCATGGTGCTTTTTCCTTAAAACCGTTGTGCAATGTCCGTGTGTTCATGGCAATTTTTCTCAGAACCGATGTGACGTGTTCTTAAAAAACCGGTTAAAGCAGTTCCGGTTCTTAAAAAACAACCTGCTAGGGCATAGTTCCGATTCGATTTTGGAACTGGCGGCCCAATCTGGTTCTGATTTTCATACCACGATTTCAGTTTGGTTCGCTGGTGCGAACCGAAACCATGGACGGGTCTAGTTACACTGAAGGCCGGATCATGGGTAAATCAAAGTCAGAGAATGTGTTGATAATAAAAAAATGCAATCAACCAAGACTTTTTGAGTCAGATAGAGATGATACAAGTAGACAAACAGGTTCTCAGACTTTTAAAAACTATAAAGCAATTGAGTTTTACCGTTCATCGAGACCTTTCAGAAGATTCTACATCCCAATATGCCATTTCATATAAGGTCTTCCACTCGCGTCATCATAAAAATAAAAAATGGGCTTGATGTTCCCCCAATAAGCAACATACAGGGGATGTGATGGTTACTTGACTTTTCATTAAACATTTTCATCTAGGTTTTCAAATAGAATTTCACAAGAGTTTTTAATGTGGCAAGTAACACACTAGTTGATTTTTCAGAAAATGTAATTGTGAGAATTATGTAAATGAACTTCACAAGAAAACATCACTCCCATCTTAACTGATAAACAAGAGCAGCAAAAGGATCCAATCCAGAGAATTGAAGGCATGTTTGTCCTTAACTCACAAACAAAATATGCTTCTCAATAAAGGTTCCTATCCTCAACATTTCTAAAAGACTATAGGTGCATCAATTATGAAATTCAACAGTGGTAATCTGCACTTCAAATTTCCAAGTAATAATGATTCCATACAAAAAGATTTTTTTTTTTTGGCACCATCATCTGATATTAGTCATAAAAGAACCCATTTACTGCAATCACATAAAATTAACGCAAACAATCTGAATTATTCACCATAATTGAGACATTGATACTAAAAACAAGTAACTGGTTTACCTCCGCGGCTTTTTTTTTTTTTTTTTTTTTTTTTTTTTTTTTTTTTTTTTTTTTTTTTTTTTTTTTTTTTTGGTGGGGGGGGGGGGGGGGGGGGGGGGGCGTCTCACAAGGTTTATGAATTCTATAAAGTGAAGAATTTTGATAATTTAACAAAGAACCGCATGATTCAGTAATCCAAATGACAAAGATCTAAAATTCATGCTATCATATTTCTCATCTGGCATCTACGGTACATCTCTTTCATTATTTTTAAATTAAAAAATTGACACTTTTCTAGCCATTGGATA
This sequence comes from Agave tequilana, assembly GCA_038442645.1. Taxonomy (NCBI): domain Eukaryota; kingdom Viridiplantae; phylum Streptophyta; class Magnoliopsida; order Asparagales; family Asparagaceae; genus Agave; species Agave tequilana. The sequence goes on along the minus strand of JAVJIF010016177.1, from coordinate 56,968 downwards.
TGCTGTGAGATTAGATTGGAAAAGAAAAGAGCTATTTTGCACAAAACTCAAATTTTTCTTTTTCTCACTTTCTCCCCTTCTCTTTCTCTCTCCTCCCTCACTTTCTTCCAATCTCATCTCAACTCTCTCTTCTCTCCCTCTCTATCTCGCAATCAGCCGCCACCTCCCTCTCTCCTCTCCCTCTCACCCTCTCGATCTCGCTAACAACCGCCCACCCTCGCCCTCTCAATCTCGCCACCAACCTGACCACCTCCATTCTCCCTCTTGATCTCGCAACCAACACCCTCTTGATCTCGCCACTGACCACCAACCTCCCTCTCTAGTCTCTCCCCTCCCTCGCATTCTCGATCTCGCCACCGGCCACTCCCCTTGTAACCCGTGATCCCATGGCTCTTCCCCACCCCTATCTCGCTCTCACTCTATTCCCTCATTGCCCTCCTCCTTCCTCAATCACAGCAGCACAAACTACCCGGCACAAATTCTGCAACAACATTTTGGACCAGTCTCCTCATTGTCTCAGCGACATTCACTTTGTGATCCCTCTCCCCTCATCATCATTGGGGATTTGCGTGTGAACGTGCCATTAGTTTTGTTTCACTGATTAAAAGGTACTAAAGGACTACGCTAATGTGAACCTCTAAAATCGACAAAGTCCTCACCTTTGTGTTCCCAAGTCCAAACCTTGAAGAGAATTGTGAGGGTTACATAAGAATTTTCCTGTCTACATGCCAATGATATCACACAAAAACAAATTAATCCCCACAGCGTCAAGCGAGAAATTTGGGTCCTCGCAATTACGTTCTTGAAGGAAAAGTATAATCATCCAAATGCAATCAGACATTGAAACAAAAAAACATCCTAACAACTTAGTAATCCAAGCAATTAGGGGAAATCAAAAACCCTAATCCCCAAAATTATAACGATATCATGCACCAAGAAACTACACCATCTTTCAATACTCAATCACAGCGTAAAGAAGATAAAAAATCAAAAGAAGGAATAAAACAAAAGATCAAAACGACAAAATTCCAAAGATTTTTCTCACCTCTTCTCCTCTCGCTTCTCCCTCCCCCGCGAGCTTCGAAATCACAAACGAGAGAAAACTTAAAAAACGTTGCAGGTGGAACCTAATTTATAAGAGTCGTCCCTCGTCATTTAAAGTCGGGCCGCTGCTGACCCATCCCTCTCACGATCCAACGGCTGTTATCGATTCGGCCGGTGTTTTGTAGTTCAACGGTTAGGATGGGTTCCTGTGTGTTTCTGTCTGTACGCACGGCCAAGATCTTATTTCGACTTGCGTGACGGATTGCCACGCTGGCAAGCAGTAATGTGACTGGGGGCAAGATGTGCTTCCGGATTTAGAAATTAATTCTGCATATTATATTTGTCTGATGCAAGAGTTTATATGGCATGATATCGATATAATTAAATAAAGAGAGATTTCATTTGCAGTTACTTATGTCATAATTGGAAAAAAATTTAATTTTATAAAATCAATGTTAAGCACAAAAGTATTTCTTCTCAGCGGCAAAAAATATAAATACCCCTCAATAATTACTTCGAAAAAAGTGAACCGTTCGAAAATATGTACCGTTAATATATAGAGGAATGCGATTATGTTCGCGGTCCTAAACAAAAAATATCTGTGAAGACTGTGACCATGATCGCAATCATCATAAAATGCTCTATCTTTGATGGCTACGATCATGATCACAATCTTCACAAAAATGATTTATTTCTTATGACTGCGACCTTGAACGCACTCCTCTACATATAGCTCTCACAACAGCTAAAGAACAGAGCAGGTCAAAGAAAGGTGGGAGAACATAGCAAGGGATAGATAGACCTTACAAGAGCTATTGCAGCACTTGGTCATTGAGATAGACATGAAAGTTGACTAAATTCAACTAAGACTTTATTGAGTAAACTCAGCTCTTTATCAGGATTGCGATCATGATCGCAGTTCTCACAAAAAAGTTTTATTTTTTAGTATTTATAAGATTACGACCATTATCACAGTCCTCATTATTAGGACATGTTTTCGAATTTTTATAAGACTGCGACTATGATCGCAATCCTCTCAAAATATATTATTTTTAGTCTTTATTAAGATTGCGATCATAATCACAGTCCTCACAGAAACACAATATTTATCCTATATTGGGACTGCGATAATGATCCTAGTCCTTACAAAATGCTCTAATTTTCAATTAATAAAAGGACTGTGACTATAGTCACAGTCTTCTAATGGTTGCAGTCCCCGCATAGGACTGCGATCATGAGTCGTAGTCCTCATAATCAGAATCATCATCAACAGCAGAAACCCGTTCACCTGCATCGAATTATCCCCAATTTTTTCCAGATCTAAATACCACATCAATCATAAACTAAATTAATCACGAGCACGAACAAACAATATCTGCAAAAGATTAATCTAAAAAAATGGTCCAGGAGTTCTGCCCCCGCGACCTTCCGAGAGGGAGACTCCCTGCTCCCCTTCCAAGCTCCACTGCGACCTGACCGCTCAAGTCAATCCGCGAATTACTCTTTGTCAGGGTCAGGATGAGAGAAGAGCAAGAGGCAATGGAGAAGAGTAAAACAGGAAATGAAATTATATAAAGAAGTGATAGTTGGGAGGAATCAATCTATGCTGACGTGGATAAGATTATAGTAAATAATATCATGAAGCTTAGGTTTTTCTTTCTAATCATGCAAAGTAGGCGTCTGTAGTTAAATTTTCTTTAAACGAATAATTTTATAAAATATAAAAATATTAATGAAAATGTTATATAGAGAAAAATAACCTTTATGGAGATTTTACACAGATGTAACTCTAAAAGTTTTATTAAAAGAAATTATCAGAAGATAAGCTGTGAAATTTGGTTACTCTAAATAAAAAGTGATACTCAAATCTTGAAGTAAAAAACTGCCTAACGGGCTTGCTCACCCAATATCAAAAATATCCGACCCGAAACCTGACCCAACTCGATAACAAATTAGTGAGATTCAAATCATTTAAAATGCAATTCTAATATTATTCTTTACAAGTGTAAATAAAATATGTAAACAGAAACAATCTCACAAATGTTTAGACAACTACAAGGAAATTAGATATCTGACAAAAACATGTATAAATAATCGTTGATTGACATTCTAGTAAAAAAATCTCGTAGACTAAATTTTTAAATGCCTTAAAAAATATTTAACATCCACAAAATATATATCCGAAGTGTTCACAAAGTACCCCAAAAAAAAAAAAAACAAATGAGAAAATTGAGAATAACATATACGAATATATCACGTCTTAATATAAAAATTAAAATAATGATAAATAATGTAACTTAATTTTCTTAATTTTCTAAAAAATATTTACCGTTCACAATAACAACAACAACAACTAAGCCATTTGTCTCAAGTATTTGGGGTAAGGCTACATGAACCAAAGAGAATTACACCGGATCGGACACATGAATCAGGTTTCTCCACTCATTCCTATCGAGCAATATGCCTTCTCTAAGACCTTTAGCCTCTATATCTTGTCGTATTACCTCCATCCATGTTTTCTTCGGTCTCCCATGTGTTCTTTTAACTTGCCCTAAATTGATACGCTCAGCTTGCCGAACAGGCGATCTGTAGATTTATGTCGCACATGACCATCGTAGGCGGTTTCCTCTCATCCTCTCTTTTATAGAAGCTACACCTATCTTAGTACGAATATACTCACTTCTCACCTCATCTCTCCGCGTGTTACCACACATCCAATGAAGCATGTGCATCTCTGCTACACTCATCTTCTGAGCATGATATCTCTTTATACCCTAACATTTTGTGCCATATAACAAAGCTTGTCTAATAGCAGACCGATAAAACTTTCCCTTCAGTTATAACGGAATGTTACGATCACATAAAACTCATGTTGCGCTCCTCCATCTCAACCACCCGGCTTGGATCCTATGGTTGACATCACTATCGATCTCCTCATCCTTTTGGATAATAGAACCCAGTACTTAAAATGACTATCATTGATATTTCTTATCCATCTAGTCTCAATACTATAATCTCGAATTCCCTGTTTACTGAATTTACACTCCATATACTCTGTTTTGGCCCTACATAATCTAAAACCTCGAGATTCTAGAGTTTGCCTCCATAACTCTAATTTGGCATTTACCCCACTCTCTCTTATCGTCTAAAACAATATCATCAGCAAATAGCATACACCACGGTATCTCATCCTGAATAACTCTAGTAAGCTCATTCATCACTATGACAAATAAGAATGGACTCAATGCAGATCTTTAATGCAATCCAATTGTGATAGAAAAAGCACTTGTTATGCCTCCACAAGTTCTGACATTTGCCGCTACTGAAATCACCTAGAGGGGGGTGAATATGTGATAATGCTAATCTAATGAACTCACATGCGGAATTTAAAACTAATTGCAATTATGCAAGATGCAAGCAACAAGTGATTCACACACAACCAAGCCAAGCATATAATAGTATGTTCAATATGAAATGATGCAGGCACAAAGTAAAGAGAGAGAGAGAGAGAGAGAGTAAGAGTCAATGGATCAAGCGCAAACAATAAGATATGTTTCGAGGTTCGAGCACCCAGCTCTACATCCCCGCCTTCACACAGAAGGATTTCAACTCCACTAGCTTGTCCACAAGGGCTCCCACACAGGAAACCTCCACCGAGGGTTTGGGCCAATACAATCACAAGGAGTACCCAACGCCTCTCCTTACAAAGACCACCTCCTCCTTGAGGCACAACAACAAGCCAACAAACAATCACCTCACAACTTGAGGGATTAGCACAAAGCTTACACAAGGATCACCTCACACCTTGAGGGATACTACCCACTTGCACAACCTCCTCAACACAATGAGGGAAAGGCACAAAGCCAAGCAAAGATTGTGTTTACAACTTGGTGATCAAAAGACCACAAACAATCTCTTTTCTCACACAAAGATCCTATAGAATAAGATAGTAGATGTAGCTCAAGTGTGGAGAAAACCAAAGGAATGGAAATAAAAAACTCAAAGAAAATCCTTGGGAAAAACTAGAAACCAAGATAAAGAAGTTGAATCAAACACTTTTCCCCAAAACCCTTTCTTTGATTTTCCAAACCCTAGCAAAAACACCAAATAGATTGTTCAATTAAAAGCCCAAAAACTTCTTTTGATTGCTGTGAAAACACTAGAGAGTCAGGAAAAATTAGCACAAAAAATCTTAGAGAAAACCTCTTTCCAATGGGGTTTTTATAGCCCCCAGAAAATTATAGCCGTTGGCAGCAGAAACTGCCAATAATGAACTACCGGTCGACCTGTCGGTCGACCGTCCAACGGTCACATTTGACCGCTGGCAGCTACCGGTCGACCGGGCGGTCGACCGTCCCCAGAACCAGAGAGCAACGGCTCTCTGGCTGGTCGATCGCGCTCGGTCGACCGGGAGAAACCCGAGAGCAACCTGCTCTCAGTCGGTCGACCGTGCGGTCAACCGGCTTATGGGTAAGCCAGCGTACACGTATCCGTGCACGTCGGTCGATCCGGTCGACCGTCCAGTCGACCGACGTAGCCTGGCAGTAGCAGTTCTGATCAGAAAAACATGTAATTTTTAATCCTAAAAATTCCCATAAATCTTCTAAAAATACACAAAAATAGTTTTATCATTTTACATTGATATACAAACTTGTGTTAAAAATTTCAACACAAATTTCAAACATTTTGAACCATTTTTGTGTTATAGAAATTTTGCCAAAAACCAAAAACCGTATTTTCTAAAACTTGGATTTTTGAATTGAAAATACGTTTTGTCCAAAACTCATCCAAATACAAACACATGATATTTAAACACTTTGAAGCATGTTGCATATTGATGGAAATCCAATATACAAGAAACATATACATATCCATGTTTTTGACTTTAATTCCAAAATAATGTTTTGTTAAAAATACCAAAACACTAAACTCATGAAATAGACTATCAAACTAAGTTTGTCTAAGAAGTTAAGGCATGCATGTATATAGAACAAATCTAATATACATTAAACCATGTAAACTTGTTTTGAATCTATCTATTCATGAAAACCAAGATCGGTTAAACCAATCAAACCGAAAACCAAAACAGAAACATGAAACGTGTGTGTTGTGAACTTGAGCATATCATACTATTAATCTTTACAAATGGATCTAAAACTCAAACTAAACTAGGTACCGATGTTTTCTTGTAGAGCGCCGTCTCCAAGTCGACTCGAACCAAAACTTTGTGATCCACCGAGCTTGACTCCAATGAGTGCTATATATGATCTTGATGCTAGGGCTCTTGAATCACTATGTGAAAGCTTCCAAATCATCTTGTTGAAGCTAATCACCTACTAACATCTTGATAAATAATCTGAAACTAAAATCACAAGATTATTAGTACACATAACTACATGAGTTAATCATCATCAAAATTAGAGTGGAAGGCCTTTGGGTCAACAGCTACTCCATCGTACATATCCTTAATTATGTCAATATATTTGATGGGGACTCCCTTTTTCATCAATGTCCACCATAATACCTCTCTTGGCACCTTATCATAAGCTTTTTCAAAATCAATAAAGACCATATGCAAATTTCTCTTCCTCTCTCGAAATCGCTCCATAAGTTGAGAAGCAAATGAATAGCATCTGTCGTCGATCGGCCTGACATGAACCCAAACTGGTTCTCTGATATTGTAACATTCTGCTTTAACTTGTGTTCAATTACCCTTTCCCAAATCTTCATGGTGTGACACATGAGTTTTATTCCACGACAGTTTGAACAACTCTGGATATCACTCTTGTTCTTATAGAGAAGTACTAAGGTACTCTTCTTCCACTCATTTGACATCTTTTTAGTTAGTCAGATCTTGTTAAAGAATTTGTCAGCCATCTCACACCCATCTCTCCTGAGCATCTTCATACTTCAATAAGAATTCCATTCGGGCCAACAGCTTTCCTAGACTTCATCTTCTTCAAGGCCTCTTTAACTTCAGATTCGTTAATTCTGCGCATATAATTATGGTTCATATCCTGACACTGAATGGTAAGGTCATCCAAGTCTTGAGTAAAACTACCGTTGAACAATTGTCAAAATACTCTCTCCATCTTTCTTTGATTTCTTCATCTCGAACTAAAACCTTCTAATTTTCATCTTTTACACACCTCACAGTACACAAGTCTATAGTCTTTCTCTCTTATTCGAGCAATTCTACCTTTTTAACCTCTTTGGTGTCCAACTTTTTATACACTTTCTTAGCCTCCTTCTTAACTAGCTTATACCTCTCAAAACTCACTCTATCACAATTTTTCTTCAAATCTCTATAAGAGCTCGTTTGATCTTAATGGCAACTTTTACCTCTTCATTCCACCATAATGTGTCTTTATATGTTGAAGCACCACCCCGTGACTCACCAAGTACAACTTTAACTACTCTTTTAATGCAGCTAGCAATTTTGTTCCATGTTGTATTGGGATCATCCTGGCTTTCCAATCTGCTTTATGTACTACTCGTTACCTTCGTTTAGCCGCCGCCACTTAATCTTAGGATCTAACTTATGTTTAAATCTTTCTAAATCTCCTTCTAATCCGAACATCTAAAATTAAGACTCTATGTTGGATTACTACACTCTCACCCGATACTATACAACAACCTCTATCTACTTATCTAGTTAAAAAGAAATCTATTTGGCTCGCACTTGATCCACTTCTAAAAGTGATCAAGTGAGACTCTCTTTCTAAACGAAGTATTTGCTAAGATCAAATCATATGACAAAGCAAAATTTAAAATCGAGTTACCTGGTTTATTTCTTTTCCCAAAACCAAATCTTCCGTGTACACTATCAAACCCATAACGACTAGTTCCTACATGCTCATTGAGGTCACCGCCTATGGGAAGCTTTTCTCTAATGGGTAATGCCTTGCATAATCTCATCTAAATCCTCCTAAAATTGACGCTTACTTGACTCATCAACTCCTACTTGAGGTGTATAGACACTAATAATATTAAAAATCTCCCTACCTAAAATAAGTTTAACTAGTAAAATCCTATCATCCTTTCTCCTAATCTCCATTACATCCTCAAGCAATTGTTTATCTATGATCACACTCACCCCATTATGAGTTTTATCTCTACAAGTATACCAAAGTTTATAACTCCAAGGCTCTATAATTCTACCTTTTTCACCTACTCACTTAGTTTCCTGCACACACAAAATACTAACATTTTGTCTAACCATAGCATCAACTAACTCTGCTAATCTACATGTAAGAGAACCTATATTCCATGATGCTAACCTAATTCTATGTTCATGAGCTAACTTCTTTACCCTTACCTACTCATAAAAATGTGAGAATCCTTGCTCATTTGACACCGCATCCGGGTGCCGATGTAACACGTCGTTTGGACGACGACTTAGCAACTCTTGTCCACTTTTCACTACCCGAACTCCGATGTAGCGCGTCGCTCAATAGATAACGCCCCAACGAAATTTAGTTCTTAGTTTATGTTCATAGTATGTGACAATGTTTTACGTTGGCTGTCACAAGCCTACCACAACCCTCCTCCTTTATCCTGCCTTGGGACAGGCAGTGAACGGTGCACTGGCGGAGTTTAAAAAACATTCTAACGAATATTTAGAAAATTACAAAAAATGAAATCTTAGAAAAGTATGTAAATAATAGCTGACGTTTCAATTTTAAAAAAATAAATTGAAAATCTTGAACAATAATGCAACAAAAAAATCTCAAAATTCCTATAAGATGTATCCAAACATGCTTAAGAATATTTGGGAAATTAGTAAACAAGAAAATACAAAAAGATCTTATAAATAACAGTTATATTTTATTAAAAATCTTTCAAATGATTGAAAAATAATGTAAGATATTTTAATAAAATTCTTTTAAAAACATTGAAAGAAAAATGCAATATAACTTCCTCAAACTTTATAGAAAACATCTAGTGTCCACAAAATACATATCCGTAATGTTCTCAAGAGTATACTGCACATACGTACTTAAAACGGATCAAATAAGCAAACATCAAGTGATATTTTAGTAAATAAATCTATGAAAACATTTAAGACAATACAATGTAAGTTTTAGATGCCCACCGACTTCTTCGGCTTCTGACAATGGCCGTGATACTGTAGCCGGCCGGTCAGCCATCAGATGTCTTGGATCTCCAATTATGCTCTAAACATACATCAACATTAGACCATCACTTGCTCGATTTCAGCACCTACATACGCGAAAACGAAAAAAGACCATTAGGGCACTAACTCATTCAAGAAAAATATCCCAAACATTTAGGTGTCAAAAACATCTAAAGCTTGCGCTGCAGTGAAGCAAGAAAGCTGCAACATAGAAAACAGTTGCATTTGCATGTGTTTTCAAAACCCTTCTTTAGACTTTAGTACAAGCAAAAAAAATTTATTCAATCATTTTTTTCCCGAAGAGGGGGGCCTCTGGAGTCTCTCAATTCTAAATTGCAGGTTTAAAATTCGCATCGTCTGGAAAGTGCGACAATGGATTCTACTGGTAATTATTTGTCGCGGTCGTCTACAAGGGACCAGGGAAGGTTCCGTTTTCTCTTTGTTCGTTCCATCGCTCTACCTGCACAGACGAGCATGTCTGTTAGAGTTGCCAAATAGAATACAGTTCAAGGTCAAGCTTCTCAAGGCAAAAATCCAAGCATAGATGTTAATTAGATAGTTAGAATAGAGTGGTTCCTGCCAATGATGTACAACTGCAGCAGGCATTAAGCAAACATAACGACAGTCTAGTGGAGAAAGTATACACTGAATGTCCAATCCATGGCTAAATTGGTGTTCAGGTCTCTTTTTTAATAGGAGGCTATAAGAAACAGTCCCATCCACCACAAAAAAGTACACCAAAATGTAAAGGGCAATGCTCCAAAAACCAATGCTCCAGCATAAGCTCCACAAAAAACTGCCGCAACCTTAGTCCAGAATGGGAGCCCCAGTTTTTGTACGGGGTGCCTCAAGCTTTGCTGCAGCAATCAAGCAAATTCTTACGCAATATGAACACAACTCCATCTGGATTATATCCCAAAACCAAGGTTTGAAATCTTGGTGTCAACAGCGGCATTGGCAGTAGGGTTTTGGTATCAAAATCAGTAAAATTAGCAATTATCAGCAGTTTCGTCTCAGTCGTGTCTGAAATATTGTTAGCGTCTTAGGCCGTATTGGTATCAGCTGTAGATATTGGTGTTTGGTGATATTTCAAACCATATCCAAAACTTTGGTATAGGTTGTATTTGTTAATTGGAGCTTAAACTGAGGTATTCTGGACATGATCAACTAATTAAATGGTTTTATACGTGAAGAAATACTACTGCTTGGATTACTCAATTGGCGCGGGCGGGCAGGGCAGGTCAGTCGCTGGGGTGTAAAGTTCAAAAAGAGACAATGGCATGGACTAAAAAGCAGAACAGATAGAAACAAATCATAAACACAACTGACCGTAAATATTCCACCAAATCTGAGAATTAACAACTTCCCAAAACCTAAACTTTCTTCTCAAAATAACAGAAATGAAAAAAGAAGTAAGAGAATACATGAGAAAGAGATTATTGCCCCATCCAAATATACATACATATGGTTATTGCCCCATCCAAATATACATACATATGGTTGGAGCAGTTTGCTCCGTGCCATTCTCTCAATAGTTGAAAAAGAGAAACAGAAGCAGAAACAGAACAGTGAAACAAACTGAGTTTAAGAAGCACTTGAAGGCTCAAGTCTATTTTGGCTTGACATGAGTGAAAACCAAAAGTTTCTTCTCGAAATAAAGGGATTGAAAAGTGAAGAGAAGAGAATGACGTGAGAAAAAGAAAGGTTATTTGCTCCATGCAAATATACGTACACAGTTTGCTCCATGCTAGTCTGTTAAGACTTAAAAGAGAGAGAAACAGAATGAGAAATGGAGCAGGAAACAAACTGAGGTTAAGAAGCATCTGAAGCATCGATTTGTTTTAGGTGGGGAAGTATTCATTGAAACCACTCAAGAAACAATAAATAAATTTAAACAGTCATGTACACGTGACTATGACTAGCAGTTATGCACATGTGACTGGTTACCGAACACCAAGCTCAACAAATTTGTTATCTTAAGCTTGTTTCATTTAAGATGCATGTACGCGAAACTTATGGTTGTCTATTTCTATTTGCTATGCCGAACTCTAATTTACTGACGCTCTTTAATCCTAATTCTCACTTTCAGTTTGTGATAAATAGCTTTGCTCCTGTCAGAGGAGTATTTTAATCAATGCTGTCAGAACCGCAGCCATATCTCCGCCAAGATAGGCGGTCTGGTCTTTTATGATTCAATCATCAGTTCTCAAGGTTGAGACTGTGTTTACATATGAGAATATAACCTTTTCCGACATATGCAATTTATATATAATAATATATTTTTACTCATCAAAGTTGGTAAAAAGAACTCTTGGTCAGTGCATACGCCCAGAGATATTATCTTTTCCTAGTGACACAAGTTCAAATCCTAATAAAAACCCATTTTTACTAAAATTATAAATGCTAGACCCAGTCATTTCTATGAATCATGCTTCAGTTGTACACGTTGGTTCACTCAGTTTTTCGCTCAACAGGCCGTATCAGGCAGCTTTTTAGCCTTTTCTAGTTCTTTGCTAAACCAGACCGACCAAATGGCCGGCTCCGGCTGAACCCGGCCCGACCGGCCAGTCCAGTCTGGTTTTTAAAATATTGATAATTACAAAATAACAAAGTTCTTTACACTATTCTGTTGTCAATCAAAAACAATCCATAGAAGTTTTGGACTGTTACAAAACTTAGATTTAGAATGTTATATACTAGGTTTTGTGATTCTTATCTATTTCTGGTTGTTAGAACAATAAGAATGACATTTTGTTGTATATGAGAAATATTATTTGCCAACGGATATATCCTAGGCTTACTATAACTTAAACTTAATACACTAATATTTTGTAAAGAACTACAGTTTCAAACTTTCTTACAAGAATATTAAGTACCACACTCGACTTTACGCATGCTTATTTTGGATTCAACTGTGTAAATCTCAGGCAAAACGGATTCTTTGGCCAACCCTCTGGATCCAACTGAATTATAATTACTTATTACCTCGACTCAACCAAATCACTGCTCAGGGTGTGTGCGCGCGCGCGTGCACGCATGAATGTGATGAGCTGAAGCATGAATGCTTGGATTGAGGAGACATACTCATACCATACGTTAGGTGATAATTGGATACTCTAATGCCCCTTTTGGCGTATCCTAAAATTATAATAGACACAGTATCCTAGAAATATTGAAGGATGATGGAATTAAAACGTAAATTCGTTTATGGATGCATTTATATAATCTTCTGTTTTCTTAATAAAGAATTATAGTTATTAGATAACTATGGAATTATATGACTTGGAAACTTTATTTACAATATCAGAGTGCTTGCATTCTTTCAAAAGACATGAATAACTAAAGACACGCCTGAGCAAGCACAAGCAATTTGTAATGTATCCATATCCCAAAGTTTTATGATTTAGATTTACAGTGCCTGTATCACACAGCTATTCCTATCCATTTCATTGCATCATAGGCTCATTTGTTGTCAAATTTGAGTTAAATCTGAGCCCGTACAAGTGTCAACTTTACATAAAATAATGAACTTGACCTATAAGGTACTATTTACCCTTTACCGTGAGCACTAAGAAGAAATGATGAATTAGAAAACAATTATTGCCATTTGTATTATAGTCTCGAAAAGCTGGCAAAATCAGTAGCGTAGAAGCTACAAGTGAGCAACTTTTGTTGTTTCCTTGGGCAAACTCCACACTACTCATGTTTCTAGGATTTGGCCTAAAAAATTTCCAACAATCGTGAAGTCCTCTTTCCTCTAGAATTAGACAATCTCAATTTGCAGGCAATTAAAAAATAAGGACAGAGCATAGATTTAGTAAGTCAATAAAGATCTGGTCACAAAACTATAATGCATAAAAAATAGCATCCTAGTCTTCCTAGAAATGGACTGGACTGTATAGCTCTAGTGACAACTTTTTTTCCCCTTAACCGTACACATACATTCCTCGATCTTTGGACCCAAGTCGGTAGAGATTAATTGTGAGACAAAATGTGCTATAACTCTATAATGAATTTATGGTAACTTCTTTTGATAATCTAATGGGATCTTCACCATTCAAAGAAGTTAAAAAAGGATGAGCTAGAATATGGGCATCCTCGTCTTATTAAATAACTAAAGTTCAAAGAAGAACTTGCCATCTTATTTCCTATTTAAATAATTTTTGTGATTTATATGATAACGGCAAGATGCTAATGAATGTCTCGAATGGTGGATTCTCTTTTGTTTCTTTTCTTCTTAGCACAAACATGATCACAAAACAATCTGATAATACACATTTTATCAAGTTGTTCCCATTTTATCAAGTTTACTCCCGACTCAATCTTTCCCCTAGGCACAAACTTTATTTCAGACTGCCATTTCAAAATATTCTGATAATACATCGTGCATTTTCTATCTTTTTTTTTTTTGGGTGGGGTGGGGATTAGATCCTAAAAAAATACTTAGTGATCAATAACAGATCTGTATCGATAAAATTAATAACTACAAGAAGCTATTGTCATTAAGATGAACAAACAACACCCCTCTAACTTATTTCATCTTTATTCATAGCCCAAATACATGGACCAAGGAGACATGCATTTACAATTATGAAAATAGGTTTCACTTTATGAATCACTGACCTAGCATTTACGTTCGAGTTACTAAAGGGAGGCCAGGAGTGATGGCATCATTCCAACCAAAAAGTACAATACAAATTTTCGGGAGCCAAACAAAAAGATCCACCGTACACAATTGACATCCTATCAACTTCTTATATCATGCTTTTCCTTCCATAGCATCTAGTTTTTGAACTATGAAATCCTGATCTGCACATATCCTTTCGAAAAACAGGTACCACTCTTTCATAAAAAATTTGGACTGGGAACACATATAAGAGAAAGCAAAGCATTTTCAACTACATCCGTGCATATTTTATGAGGCGATAAAAAAATAATCAATTGAGGATTGCAGGTAGGGGAATGTACAAGGAAAATAGTACATACCCATTCACCAGGGCAAAGTGCACGATAATATTTTGCAAACTTATTGCATTCAGCAGCATCCTCCCCCTTCTGTGCTATGCATCTGAACCCAGGCATCAGTCATAAACATTAACATTAGAAAGAATTATAAAAAAAATCCACAGTGGAATAGATAACCACAGAATAGCAATATAATCCGGACAAAAAATAAATAAGAAAATTTACACATATAGCTATATAGTCCACCTGTGGTATTCGATATAGCGAGTAAAGCAATGCCTTGTCTGATTTGTAGTTGGAAAACGAAAGTCTGCTGGGGCTGTCTCAATCTATAAATTGAAAATAATGATTTATTAAACACGGTAGTTGAGATAAATCTCCAGACATCAAAGAGTTATTCATTCCTAGAGAAATATCAGACCTTTATTTCTGGTTGCTCTTCAGCAGTTTCATCTGCTTCTGCCACTTCTGCCACTACTGCCACTTCTTGCTCAGTAGTCGCATTACTTTCTTCAGCAGCAGGAACACTTTCATCTGCAGCAGGGATCTCATCAGTCTTCTCCTCAGCAACACCCGTGGAAGTAACCTCAGCAGGCTTCTCATCCAGAGCTGCTTTTTCAACAGGTGCCTCACTCTGCATTGGCTCTTGCACTTTTTCTGGCAGTGACCATTCCTGCAGGTGAGATTATAATTTAGTATATTAAAATAATAATCAGATCAATTGACCATGAAATATTGTAGAAAAAACAGTTACAAAACAAGTTTTCATGCTTGACAAGGAGCTAACCCCAAAAAAAGTACAATGTACAAAAAATATTTGGAAGAACTATAATTTTTTGTTGATAATCAATTTGGAAGAACGTTATATATATATATATATATTATAAATATATATATATATATATATATATATATATATATATATATATATATATATATATATATAGAGAGAGAGAGAGAGAGAGAGAGAGAAATGTATATCAGCCGACGGCTGAGAGACTCTCTCAGCCTGCGGTGACGTGGCACATTATGGGCCACATAATTCAACAATTTAAAATGACGTTCCGCTTTTGAAAATAATTAAAATTACTAAAAGCCCCTATCGTTTGTCTTTTTCTTGGGATGATGTATTAGCTTATATTCTTTATTATTATTTTTTATCCTCTTTTATATGTCTATCTCTCTGTGTCTTCTCACGCTGTCAGATGTAGATTTTTGACTTATAAAGAATATCGTTCTAAAAAAGCGAGAGAGGGATCAGATATTAATTTTTAGTCGCATACCTAGATCTCCAGCAACTATTTTGACAAGTTCATGTTCCCTCGGGTATGAAATTCTGTGACCATAGTCGTAGTATGAAATTTCATCTTCGACCATTTGTTGTACAAGACATCGACCAAAGTCGCAGTCCAATTAAAATTTATTAATAAAAAGACTGCGATCTTGGTCGCAAAAATGAAAAATAAGTTCAAAAAGACTGCTATTACATAAGACTGCGACCAATGTCGCAGTCTTCAGTCGCAGTCTTCTAATCATCTTAATTATTTAACTTTTGAGGCATTGTTCCCTGCTTCAATTGACTATGCCTCTTATTTCATAAGAATACGACCATGGTCGTAGTATCCTTTGGTGTTTACTTAATAAAAAATACTATGACCAAGGTCACATTGTTATGAAACAAAACATTCTCAAAGAGACTGCTGTTATATAAGATTGCGACCGAAGTCGCAATCTTCTAATCATCTTAATTAATTAACTTATAAGATTATTGTCTCCATTGACTGCGACTCTTATTTCATAAGACTCTTATTTCATAAGAATGCGACTATGGTCGCAGTTTCCTATTTAGATTACTTAATGAAAAAGTACTATGACCAAGGTTGCATTGTTATCAAACAAAACATTCTCAATGAGACTGCTGTTACATAAGACTGGGATCGAAGTCTCAATCTTCTAATCATAGATTATTGTCACTGCTTCTATTGACTGCGACTCTTATTTCATAAGACTGCGACCACGGTCGCAGCATCCTATTTAGCTTAGGAAGGTCGAAAAAATACTGCGACCCTAATCAAAAAAATAAAAAAAGGCTACAACACTGCGACCAAAAGTCGCAATCGCAATCTTCTAATCATCTTAATTAATTAACTTATGAGATTATTGTCTCTATTGACTGCGACTCTTATTTCATAAGACTCTTGTTTCATAAGAAAGCGACCATGGTCGCAGTTTCCTATTTAGATTACTCAATAAAAAAAGTACTATGACCAAGGTCGCATTGTTATCAAACAAACATTCTCAATGAGACTGCTGTTACATAAGACTGGGACCGAAGTCTCAATCTTCTAATCATAGATTATTGTCACTGCTTCCATTGACTGTGACTCTTATTTCATAAGACTGCGACCACGGTCGCAGCATCCTATTTAGCTTAGGAAGGTCGAAAAAATACTGCGACCCTAATCGAAAAAATAAAAAAAAGTCTACAACACTGCGACCAAAAATCGCAATGTAAAACAAAAATAAATCTAAAAAGTGAAAATAATATTAAAAAATTAAATCCAAAATTTTCTTTTTAGAAACTGCGACTTTAATTGCAGTTTCAGAAAACAAAAAAAACTATTTCAAGTCGCGGTAATATATTTTTATTGTGATTAAAACATCTTTTCAAAAAGACTTGAACATAAGTGCGACCATGATTGCATTCTTTTAAAATAAATTATTTTTCTAAAATTTAGTTATCAAGACTTGTAATTTTTTTGTTTGAAAAAACTCAAAATTTTTCGATCTGTAATTTTTTTAGTGGAGGAACAGTTGTAGCAGGTTAATAGTGAAACTGAGGGTATTTCAGTCATTAGGTAACGAAAAGTGATTGAGGGTCTCCTTTTACCGCCTAAATTTTTGACTTCTCTGCGGCTAATATGAAGCCACGTCATGCCGGCTGAGAAACTCTCTCAGCTGGCGGCTGAGGTACAGTAACCCCATATATATATATATATATATATATATATATATATATATATATATATATATATATATGAAAATTTTCAAATGAGAAACTTTCTCATAATAAGTTTCGTGAGAAAACCATATAAAAAAGAGAGATTTTATGGATGATCCGAACCGTTCATCTTGATCTACATACTCTAATTAGACTACCAATAAAAAATCACGCAATTCTAACTTTTTTTACCTATGCATCAAGTGGCATCTTTATTCTACGGTGAATATAACGTATGTTTTGTAACCACTTGTTGTATGAGTAAAAAAGCCCGAACTCGCGTGATTTTTAATTGATAGTCTAAATAAAGTATATAGATCAAGATGAACGGTTCGGATCACCCACATGAAAGCTCCTATATAGTTTTCTCACGGTCTTCGTGTGAAAGTTTCTCACACGAAGACTACTATATATATATATATATATATATATATATATATATATATATATATATATATATATATATATATATATCCACACAGAATAAACTTCTAACGTTATCCCGCTAAAAGAATAAATAGTAAGCATGAATCCAGCAAATACATTTTTAAAACGTTTGCAGGATAATTCATGTTTTTAAAGAAGGTTAGTGCCTAGGTGGTTAGCTATAAAAACTGTAAAATTGACAAAAGACATGGCTGCATACGCCGTGCAGAGCCCACCACATGCAATCAAATACCCAATTACCCATAAACTCTTCGGTGAAGATAGTAAAAGAAGAAGAACAATGGTGTCCTCTTAAAATCAATATAAGAGATTCCAATAGCTTGTCAGAAATAATAATCAAAACAACATAGTTATTAATCATTTATGTTCATCAAATCCCATATTATATAATGAAGAGAACATGCTCAGTAAACACAACCACCAAAAATAACTAGGAGCAGGCGGATAAATAGTCCAGTTATATTTCAGGTTTTTCATGCATATGTCCTTTAATATGTCACACAATACCAAAAAAACACCTTGCTTTTCTTATTTCAAGCCCTAAGGTTTCCAAAAATTCTGTAAGAAACTGCTCTAAAAGCTCTCTCCGCCAAGTTTTGCACGCAACATCCACAAGGTTCAGTTAATTGCACAAATTCCATAGAAGGAAAAAAAAATCTGGGCCAAAAATTGAAATAACCCTAACAATGGATTTAATCGGAGTTGTGCACCAATAAAAAGGTAAAATTATAAATCCTTATAGGTTAGATTAGTGTGCTATTCGCAAGATCATGGTGGTTGTAGAAATGAAAACTTCTAAAATAATTGCGCTCTCCAAGTATGGTATTCAAATCCCAGGATCGCCACAATCATAAAATTGTGAACTTTGACCAGTCTTTCTTTCAGGAATATAACATTTCCTATTAAATCATAAAATTGCAATCTCACCAGAAAACCATTCAAACAATCAACACAAAACAATAGAAAAAATTTGCTTTTTGATGATTTCAAATAGGACGACCAACATAAATTTTTCCCAATTTTGCTACCGCGCATAAAATCCTACTGATTTCCCCCCAAATCAGATCCATTGATTTCAAGATCAGAATCGTCAGATCTACGATCATTCGGGTAAGGATCCATCAACAGATCAATTACATAGAATGAGAAAAGAAGCACGAAATCAAAAATAAATAAATAAAGGGGGAAATAGAATCAAAAAAGTACTACCTCAGCTAGCGATGGGACTTTCTGCTGCTGTTCGGATTCAGCCATGGCTGAAGACCCAAACAGTGGCGGCGGTTCTGCTGATGATGATGCGAGCAGGAACAGAGAGAGGGCGAGTCTGCCGTTCGTTGGAGCATTTTAGTTTATTTAGGTAATGGATGGACAAGAAAAGCACCGAACCAATCGACTGTCAAATAGCCCAGCCCGGCCCGGCCCGGCCCGGCCCGACCCGTAACAACAGATTTGGGCTGATTGGGCCAGGCTTTTATCTCTTTGGGCAGGTAGACTCTGCACAACTACTCATCGACAAAAGTGGGATCTTGTCAACGGGTTCATTTCCTATATTTTTATCCTCTGTCTTGATATTATCGAGTCACTCTTTTTCTTTGCTTCACTTTGAAGATTTCTTGATGTCTTGTTTCCATTTTTGTGATTTTCTTCACTTTATAATTCTCTCTCTCTTTTTTTGATTTGAACGTTTGATATTTCTCATTGTCAAAATAAGCATCACTTTGTCTTATTGTTTTGCTGTAATTGAAACTTATCCATTTGATCTCATGGGTTTGCTTAACTTCTATGACTCGATCTTCTTTGAACTCTTCGATTTTGGGCCTGTTTGTGGAAGTGAGGAATTGAGGAAGTAGTAATAATTTCCTTTGGAACTTGGGAATTGGTTAGTAAGTTTTCCGGTTTTTGGATGTTGTTGGGAAGTGTGATTTGAAAATATTTTGTCTTTTCCGATGTTTGGATGGTAATGTGAAAGTGGAAGTGGAAAAGTTGACCACAAAGTTGACCGTAAAATAATATTAAAATAAAAATTAATTAAGAAAAATAAAAAATAGACTGTAATTAGAATGCAAGTGAGATTTACATTGTAAAAAAATTAACTGTTTTGTGCTACAATTTTGTACAAATGTGATTTACATGACCACAAAATTAACTGTAGTACTCTGGAAGTGAGGAAATGGTTGTGTAAAAGAGAAAAGATAAAAGGAAAAGAGGTTTTCTTATTTTCCTTTTCTGGTGTTTGGATAGATAGGGAAGTGAGCAATTATACTTCCCTATTTCCTTACTTCTGCCCACTTCCTTGCAACCAAACAGCCCCTTTCTGAACTTCTTCCATCTTCTATTTGAACTCTTACATTTCTTAAATTCTCTCTATCGCTTCCTCCAACTCTTTAGGTTTCTATATTGTCTCTCTCTCTCTCTCTCTCTCTCTTCATATGTCTTCAGCAATATATCTCATTCACAAACTGTTGTTTCACTTACAATGATTTCAAAAGTATCCTCATCAACTTCGCAATGTATTAAGAAATTTGCTATGTTATCTAAAGACCATCAATTGGCATTAATTTGTCTTCATCTTTTATCTCCTTCTCGTAATTTTTTTCACAATCTTGTAAACATTCTTTGAGTTCAATAATTTCCCTCATCTTGATACTCCAACTCTACTAGTTATTTTTTTCTCAAATAAAGAACAAGTTGTATTAATTTGTTAGCCATCTTTTTTTTTTTTTCTTCTTTTAATGTTTCTTCTTTGTATGCCGCAGACACGAACCAGGCTCTAATACAACTGTTGAACTTTTTTTTTGGGAGAAGAATACAGAACTTTATTTGAAGGAGGATGCGAAAACTGAAATTCAAACTTTTTCTCAACTACAATTCTCAATTTCTTTCTCTTTCTTACTTCTCTCTCTTTTTCTTTAGTTTTCTTCGTTTTTATTGATTTTTCTTCCGTTACAAACTTTTGACCATGCATCTTCTTTTATAGGCAAAAAAATAATATAAATCTAACTCAAAATCAAACACGTATTCTTACTTTATTACTTAGTTTATTAAAAAATAAAAAACTCTTAAATTAATTCTAACACAATTATGACTCTAGAACTCAATTTTAAAAACTCTAAAAATTCTAAATCAATTCAAATTTTGACTTTTCTATTTTTATGAGAATTTGAATTTTCCAACAATAGCTTGCAAGGAATTGTTGGACGTTGAGAGGAAAGGAGGGAGAGGAGGCTCTCAGGCGGCGCTCACAGTGGATGGAGGAGATGCGCCGAGCTTCGAATTTGTGGCCGAGGCCAGCAATGAAGTGAGTGGGTTTGACGAAAAAGGAGAAGATTTGTGGAAGAGAACGAACTCATTTTTGTTTTTTTCCCTTTATTTTATTTTCGAGGAATGTCAAAAGGACAGTCAAAGAAGATTAAAAACAAGAAAATTCTGGGGAATGAAGATCCACGTAGGAGAATGAAGTTTTGGAATTTATCTTGTCATTCAATCCATGAGGTTCAAAAAGTTCTGGTAAGTTTTCTCATATTGCTCTAGTGAGTTCGGAAGTTGTGAATTTTTTTTTTCGGTGTTACTTCTTATCAACAAATTTCTTCTGTCTGACATTTAATCTCATTCCCCCTCTTTTACTGTTCTTTTAACCATATGATATCCGAGTGCAAGAGTCACTCTATTAAAATTGATCTATATTATTTTAAGTAACTAAAAAATGAAAATCATGAATTTTGAATATTTTTTGCCCACCTATCAAGTAGGCGCAAAATGGACGGTAGAAAATAGCATATTGCTTAGATTTACATCTTTAAATATACAAATTCTCGACCTTTTCATCATAATCTAAACACTTAAAAACTCTCATACACTATTTTTTTTGTTAGATTTCAAATATTTTACAACGCTAAACGAACCAACTCACTATTTCGGCCGTCCATTTTACCCCTATAGGGCAAAAAGTATTCAAAATACATGATTTTTGATTTTTTGTTACTTGAAATAATGTAGATCTCCCTATTTAAAGAGAAAGGAAATTGCCACCCAAAAAAGTGATGAAGGCACGCTATAAATTTTTACAAGTGTGTCATTATATTTTTAGACACAACTAATCTTGTGCAAAAGTCCAAAATATCTTTCCATCTTCTGTCTTCTCCTTCTTCCTTCTCCGGCGACGCTCCCTTTCCACGCCACCCCCCCCGCCTTCCCCGCTCCCTGCGTCCCCGCTATCCCCACCCCACCTCCGCCTCCTCCTCCGCCGCATGCCCTGCCGCCCCTCCTCGCCCCTTCCCCACCTCTTCCCCGCCTCCCACCTCTGATTTCCCTCCCCCACCCACTTCCCTATTCGGCTAGATTCCGGTCGAATAGAGACTCTCTGTTCGGCTGGATTCTAGTCGAAGACTCTCTGTTCGACCAAGTGGTTAGGGGTGGCGGAGGGAGATCAGAGGGGGGGACGACGCGGAGGGGTGAGAAAGGTGGGCGAGGAGGGAGGGAAGGCGGGCGAGGAGGGAGACAGCAGGGCGTGCTACTGGGGAGGTCGTCGAGGGGAAGGGGAGGCGGGCATGCAATGGGGGGAGGAGACAGGGAAGGCGAGGCGGCCGGGGAGAGGGTGGGGAGGGCTGGCGAGGATGGGGAAGGGAGAGAGGTCGCCGGCTGGAGGGGAAGGGGGAGAGGGAGGAGGAGGAGGAAATTCTAGCCATTTTTGAATTTTCTAGAAGTGCTTTTATTAAAATCATGAGTGCCTTAATTTAGAGGGTGCCTTACTCATCTTTGGGGGTGGCAATATCCGCTATCCCCTTTCATATTTTACATGTATTTGGGGTAAGAGGCTGTTTGTTTGGATGTAAAAGGCTGTAAAACACCGTAATTCGTAAATGACTTACAACCCAATTACAACTATGGTGTTTGTTTGGACCGTAATTCGTAAAAGACGTATGCAACTCAACTGCCACTCACTTGCAATTCAATTACCACTCACTTGCACTCCACTTACAGTTAATTTTGTGGTCATGCAAATTTGTATTATTTTTTTATGTTAATATTAATTTTTAAATATTTAGCATTTTAGTATCTATTTGCAATATTAAAAATTTTTAAATCACCAAATAGTTAATTTTTTGGTCAACTTTTCCACTTAGAATTTACACATTACGACAACCAAATACCGTAAAATACAATACACTTTCCCACTTATAACTTTATATTACCAATCAAACACGGTAAAACTTACATGCATGTAACTCATTTACAAGTGTAAAAAAAATTTACCAATTACGACTTACGAATTACGGCTAATTACGACAACCAAAGAGACCCAAGAATAATACCCCTCCGAAGGCCTCTCCGGAAACAAAGCTCTTTTTAAAGGAAAATTACTTTCTAATCAAACTCATTACTCATCATTCAAATTTTCTTACAACCGATGTAAAAGTACCCTTGCTTGCAAAGAAGTATTATCAAATAGAATCTCCAAATATCATCTAATTTCCAATAAGTGTAGATATTTTTATCATAATCTTTCCATGTTCACACCGTCTTCCTCCAAATTCAACCACATTATAAATTCTACGTCATCTAATCTCAATACTTCTTATCCTTCCTCTCATTCAAAATTCAATTTCGACCATAGAGAAGAGTTCTACCTAATACGATGGTCGATGAAGATGAAGAAAGAGACAGACATATCCAACAATGATAAACTACATATAAACAACAAAATAACAAAAGACCAGAGCAAAAAAAGAACTATTTGACGGTCGATGAAGATGAAAGGAGAAAGATGTATCCAACAAAGAGAAAGATGTATCCAACAATGATAAACTACATATAAACAACAAAATAACAAAACACCAGAGCAAAGCAAGAACTATTTGATCTTCGATAGATGTATCAAACAAAGAGAAAGATGTATCCAACAATGATAAACTACATATAAACAACAAAATAACAAAACACCAGAGCAAAGTAAGAACTATTTGATATTCGATGAAGACGAAAAGAGAAAGATGTATTCAACAAAGAGACAGATGTATCCAACAATAATAAACTACATATAAACAACAAAATAACAAAACACCAGAGTAAAGCAAGAACTATTTGTGGAAGCTTCTTATCCTCAACATTTCTCCAAATCTACAAACGCCTTGCCTCTTCTTATTTAGCCTCATGGGTGAATCCATCTCAAACATGTTATGTTCATCATCATCATCACCACCATCATCACCATCACCCCCATCCTTTTCCTTTCTTGGAGACGAAGGGGGTAGTATATCAAATATTGACCCTTCAAGCACCTTTGGATCCCTCATTGAGTTCCATTTTACAATAGTCTTCCCTCGTCCTCGTCCTCCTCCTCCTCCTCCACCTCCACTTTCACTATCCACCGGGGCATCGCGATAAGCAAGTCCCTGAACTGGGAGTTCTCCCTCCGGGCGATCTCCAACGCCTGCTTCACGATGTTAGATTCTTTCACCGCCTGCTTCACGATGTCCCTCATGTTCGAGATCTCCTTCCTCGCGGCTTGCTTGGATTCCATCAGTCTCTTGTTCTCCTGCTTTGTGCACGTGATCTCCTCTTCTGATATCTTGATGCAGTTGATGAAGCCGCTCTCCTTCGCCCTCCATGCAGCAGACGACTCTTCTGCTTCCGATCTCAGCTGCTCGGTTTCTGCCTGTAGCCTCTCGAGTTCGACTTGCGCTTCGGAGTAGCTCTTCTTCGTGCGGTTGGACTCGGTGGTGACTTCTTTCAGGGCGACGGCGAGGCCGTCCATGGCCTTTCTGCTCTCTCTCCTCGGCCTCCAGCGCCTGCGCGAGCTTGACGCGGAGCTTCTGAACCTCCTTCGCGTCCTTCTTCATGTTCTGGATGGTGCCATTGAGGTGCTTCATCTCGAGCTTAGCTTCCTCGAGCGAGATCTTCGTCCGCTCCAGCTGTTTGGTCTGCACGATGAGCGACTCAAGCATCTTCTTCTCCGAGTCCCTCGAGTCCTGGATCTCTAGCTCCAAAAGCTCTGATTTCGCCAGGACTCGGCATTTTTCTTCCTGCTCTTTTCTTAGCTCCGCGCGTAGAAGAATCAGTTGCTGCTGCAATTCAGCGACCTCCATTTTCTTTCTTTTCTTTTCTTTTTTCCCCTTTCAGTCTGTGATAAATTCAATTAGCGCAATGGATTGAGGAAGTTTGATCTCATCCAGAACCAAAAAATGAAGAAAGATCACAACTGCAACGAAATGAAGAGAAGGAAGAAGAGCATGAGAGAGAGAGAGCTTCAAGCAAGGAATGCCTCTCATCTTGCAGAATTTTAGCGGGCAGGCCGTTCGAAAATAGTAATGAATAAGTTGTTAAATAATAATACTAATAATAGTAATAACAATAAAAATTATTAAAAAACTATTTTATAATAAAAAAATAAATCATATAAAGAACATATGAATATTTTTTTTGGCACCTTTAAATTAATTCTTTGCGCAATAACATTTGTACATTTTTCTTTTTCCTTTTATTTTTTCTAAATATATGAATGAATGACGGGATGTGAGCACAATAGATTCGTGTTCTATGTAGGGAGATGTTTTTATTATGTGATTTACATATGTATATCATAATTTCTATCTTGTACTTCTATACAGCGTCGTCCTTGTTGCTAACCCTTATATTTATGCATACTAGTATACCATACAGGTGTCATAAGCGTTAAAAAAATAAAAAAAGAATTGTATAATTTCTCAGTTCCGATATTTCTTAACCGAACTTTCAACCTTTGATCCTCTATTTGAGAAGAGATGTTAAAATATTATATTTCTACAATAAGTCTTGTTTATATTTT
Organism: Agave tequilana; assembly: GCA_038442645.1. NCBI lineage: Eukaryota > Viridiplantae > Streptophyta > Magnoliopsida > Asparagales > Asparagaceae > Agave > Agave tequilana. The sequence goes on along the minus strand of JAVJIF010016177.1, from coordinate 31,570 downwards.
TCCATTCATGTTATGACGGTCTTATATTTGCGGATATATATGGCCATACTCTATGATTGTGTGTCACGGGCGGATTCTTTTGACTTCGAACCACTCGAACCCGTGCGGCACTTAACTCGCTCTTTCTCCTTAGAAGCGAAGCTAAATCAGCCTAACCGTCACACTTACTCACTAAAAAGAGAGAGAACACTTGGAGAAGAAGTGGAATCTTGTATTGCTTGCTCTTGTTTTTCTTGATGATTACAAATGAGCACCCTTGGTCCCTATTTATAGGCAAGGGCTTGTACAAGAATTCTCTAGAATTGGAGGTTTTAGAATATCTAGACCTCCCTTATATTCATCCGTAAATATCTTGTTCTAGAATCCTTTAGGAATCTCCTATGAAATATCCCTCTAATGGAATCTTCTAGGGAATATCTCACTTTACATAGTATTTACAATATTATTCAAGAAGACTCTAGAATCTCTCACCACATGGGGATGAGCCCAAATGAGCCCAAGATGAACCCAAGTGCACCAAGATGGAGCGGTTCGTGACATGTGCGCGTGCGTTGAACATTTTCTTCATTTATTTTTAAATAAAACTCTATTTTTTTAATATATTTTCATGTTCAGTGGTATGCAGTGTAATTAATGAAGAAGATAGAGAGATTAAGATTTATCAAATTAAATCTAAATAATTCAAAAGATGAAGCAAATCAAGGGGATCAATTCAAATTCAAATGTTCTAGAGATTATCTTATCTGAAAACTAGATATATCAGATAAGATAATATCATCTAATTTTAAGAGAAAATGAATTGTTTGAAAAACCCTATCGCTTTCGCTGAAGATAAATGGATATCTTATCAATTTTAGAAGACAAATTAAAATCCTAAAGGATAAATGGATAAAGAGAAGATCAACGGATGAAATGAAGCAATGTAAATTCGAATTCAGTATCCATTTTAGCATTTTAATCATAACTTTCGCTACTGAAACTCAAATCTGATGATTTAAGATGATCCAGAAAGAAAACTTAAATGGCTACGATTCTTATGTTAATCACTATTTCTAATTCTATCATTTGATAAGATCAGCTATCAACTCGTCAATAAATTGCAGATCAGAATTGAATTTTCAAAAAAAAATTATAGATAAATCAAATCAAGTTTGGAGATAAGAGAAGGATTCAAATTCAGAAATAACCAGCTTACCTTATCTTCATAAGCTTCCTATCCCTCTGATTTTCTCTTATAAATACGCTCATACCTCGAAGGCAGAAAGAGCACCACTCTAGAGAGAGATTTATGTTAGTTTCCTTCTGATTTTCTCTTATAAATACGCTGCTCATAACTCTTGTGATATTTCTACTTGGGACGCGTTTATTTGGCCGTTTTCTGGATGTTAAATACCATTAGATGGATCACCTTTTATTGGCATCGGAAACACATCACATTATGGTAGGGTAACGTTTCACAATTTAATGAATCTTTCACTTATTTAATGGGGTGGTTAAGAGATTATCTATAATTAAATTCTTCACAACTTATCAATGGATTTACCCCTTTTGGTATGAATAGTTTATCGGTATAGGCGTGGATGTTTTTATTTGGGCATCTTGTTTGGGCTACTGGATTATGTTCTTAATTTCCTTGAAGGCAGAAAGAGCATCACTCTAGAGAGACATTTATGTTAGTTTAGTTTAGTTTAGTTTTTTTTTTCCTTCTTCAATGTAATTTTTGTTTTTTAAATTTTATTTTTAAGTTAGAGAGAGTTATATAAGAAAGGAGAGGAAGAGCTATTGTAGAGTGACATTATGTAATTTTTTCTTCAAGAATCTTAAATTGAAGATGACAATTAACGGAGATTTCTCACTTTTCTTCATCGTGCTCAATCTGACCTTCATCGTACTCAATCTGACCAAGTACTGCTTTCATGTACTTCTTTTTACTACTTTGCTTTTTATTACTTCATATCGAATCATGGTATGTTAATTTACAACAGAGATAAATCTTCTTCTTTTATTTCTTTTCTATTTTTTCTTTCTTAGTTTAATTTAATAATTTTTAATCAACACTTTCTCTTTTAATTCTTTTTCTTTGATTCTTTTTCTTTGAACTTGTTTTTCTTTCTTTTGAATTAACAAAATCATTTTAAATACTCTTCTTCTATCTCTTTTTATTTCTGATTTTTGTACCAACATTTTTCTTTATCTTTTTTTTTCTTTCTTTTATAAATAAAATAATAACAATACCACCATCTCTTCTTCTATATCTTCTTCTTAACTATTTTTATTTTCTTTTAAAACTGAGAAGAGAACGCTTAAATCTATTTTAACTAAACAAAAGAAGAAACTTACTATAAATCTTTCATTGATGTCCCTCCACGTGGATCACACGGTAATATCGAGAACCTAGCACTGTTTCTAACTCTATATTTTTTTTATGTACAGATCAGAAATTGATAACATTGTACATCCGATTAATTCAACGAGTTTAGCGACTTTCTCTTCGAGCTATCATATCAAACTGCAAATGTTCTATTCAATTTTTATTCCAATGCAGATAATTTACAATCACATTTTTTCCTTTTTCTTTTTCTTGTGAACAAGGATGTGGATTCATCAAAGAGTCATAGTCACATAAAATAGAAGAAAAATCTTGCAGAAGGGGCCCAAAAAAAAAAACCTTGTGAACACAGCCACATCACAATCATTCTTTTTTATTTGACAATTTATTTCATATTGACAAGTCTGAAATTTCAGTAGCCCAGCATTTTGTGAGATTTACAATGCTAGGTATCATTCTTTTTCTCATTACTTCATAAGGGTCTTCTTGTATCTTCTTCTCTATCCATCCATATGATGCATCTTAGGCTCTTCCCTTGAAGCAGCAAATCAAAAGCTTTGTTTATGTCCTTAAAATCAACTTCATGTGTTATGAATTCATCTAAATGTAACTTCTGCATATAAAAAAAAATGCATCAAGATTAGAACAATAAGTCAATGTAATTTTTTTTTATATAAAACCCCTTAAATCGTTTTTTTTTTTAATATCATCCTTAAATCTTTAGTATTTTTATACAACTCTTTGGGATCTTTAAATTATTCAAACTGTCTCCAAACTATCTGAAATATCCTTACTCATACTTATTATCATCCTCCTGATTTATGACTGAGGATATTTCAGTTATTTTGGAGATAATTTCGAAAAATAAAACAAGGAGTTATATAAAACATCGAAAAATTTAGGGGGTATATCAAATAAATGATGAGGACGACTTTAAGAGGGTATATATCTAAATATCCAAAGAATTTACATAATTCATTAATTGTTTACCATGCACTTAGAGAGAGAGTTTAATGCTAGATTAACAAAATTAATTAAGAAAAAATCCACCTTATTAATATATTGTTGTGCAAGAATTGGAATATCAGTCTTGGCCTTGATCCCACCAAATAGAGATCCCATGACACATTTTCCTTCAAGATTTCAGCAGCATCTATGGATAGAGGTGTCCCATGCATTTCCACACCAAGAATGATAGTTTTCCCCAACCCTAATTGCCAAAAAATACAAGGTAGAAGAAAGAGAAGTGGATGAGGGAAGACAATTAGCATACAAATTAACAACTTAAATGTGAGAAGAAATTATTCACAACAATTTTATGTCAATTAATTAGTTTGCAAAAACTAAGATCCAAAGATTAATCAGTGAATGCTACAGTGCATGACATAGTGACATATATTATTAGCTTTATTGTCATGATATCTATCTAGTAATTTTGTAGGAAAAATTTCAGAAAAGCCCCTGTACTCTCAACAGTTTGCGAAAAAAAACTCTCTAGTTCTATTGAAATGAGTAGAAAAACGCTAACTCGATTGAGTTCACCTTAATATACTCATGTACTATTGTGAGTGTATTAGATGAGATTTCACTTTTCGCTTTTTTTTTAAAAATAGTAATCAAAATAGTCTTATTTCATATATTCAGCTAATATCTAATTTTTGTGGACCTAATAATAGTTAGCAAGCCTAAGAAAGATGATTAGCTCAATACAATAATTAATATCATTTGGCTCTCTACCCATGGGCCTATTATCCTTAAACCCTTTTCTTTTTTTCTTCTTCTTTCTTTCTTTGTTTTTCTTTCCTTTTTTTCCTTCTTGTAAGAAACTTTTAACTAGCTTAAAAAATAACAGAAGAAGAGGCATGGCAAGTTGGCAAGAGTTCAATAAAAAAAATTGAAATTGTTGCTTCATCATCTTAGCTGATGGGTCAATATCAATGTGACAAATGTCTATCGTTATCGCTTTAACTCGCAATAAACCGTGTTTTGTAATATAAATTTCGGAGAAAAACATCTTTGAAAACTAGCTCATAGCACGAAAATGTGAAAGAAAGTTGTAGATGAGAGATGTTATATATATATAAATATACTTAGTATCTCTTGTTAGTCCTAAAAACTAATCGAGATCAATCTAATTAGTCAGATCAGTGAAAATCAAGTGAGAAATTTTCCGTTCGATTTCGAAGTTTCTAGCATATCTAACAAGAGAAAAGGGAAAGTAAAATACCTTCGAGAACTGGAAAATGCTTCACTCATCAATGATGCCAAGCCAATGCACTCGAAGCAATAATCAGCACCCCCATTGGTCATCTCTATTATCACCTATTTGTTTGGAAATTTTTAAATGAGTAAGGGGGAAAATGAGATATATCCTACATTTAAGTGAAATTAATATGTAGATGTTGCATTTTTTATTATGTTGGAAAGTTTAGATACCTGGCTGACTGATTTTTCTCCAATTTCCTTTGGGTTGACGAAGTCAGTGAGTCCAAACTTTCTCCCTGCAAGAAATTTCAAACCAAAATGCACAATGAGTTGAAAAATCTAAGGATTGTGTTTTTACATGAAATTATATATATATATATATATATATATATATATATATATATATATATATATATATTGGTTTATTTTTTTCAATAGAATAATTTGCTACTTTGAGTTAAGTTTATATATATATATATATACACATATGAGAGAGGGGGAAGGGGATAGACCTAGCTCCTTTGGAGCCCGAATTCTTTCTATTTAAATTCAATCCCTCGACATTTAAATGCAAGGTCCACTCTGTTTAAGTTAATCTACATTATTTGAAGTCTCTTAAAATAAGAAATCACGTAATTTGAATACTTTTTACTTATTCATCAAGCATGCGTAAAATGAACGATCGAAAATAGTATTTTGCTTAGATTTATAACTTTAGACATGCAAATTCTGGATTCGACCATTTGATCATGATCTAAACATTTAAAAACCCATACATACAAATTTTTATTAGATTTTTAATATTGTATACCGTTAAATTAAACAACTCACTACTTTCGGCCGTCTGTTTTGCGTCTACTTGATGGATATCATGAGATTGAATTTCAAATCTCCTGATTTTTTTGTTTAAGAGACTTTAAATAATGTAAATCATTTTAACGAATGAATCTTGTATCTGAATATCATGAGATTGAATTTTAATGGGAAGAATTCGGTCCAAATGCTTTTGAAAGGAGTCATATCTCTCTCTCTCTCTCTCTCTCTCTCTCTAATATATATATATAATATATATATATATATATATTATATATAGAGAGAGAGAGAGATGTAAATCAGCTGACACAGGAGGCAACTCCTCCTATGTCGCACTTAAAAATCATATTTCCCGAATGAATTTTCAAGATCCGACCACACATTATCATCTTCATATTCTATGATATATGCATATAAAAAATCAAGTGATTTGAAGTTTGTTTACTATATTTTTTTTGGGTTCAAACATTAACGATTTTTTAACAATAGAACAAAATAGAACATTTAGATCAATGAGTAAACGAACTTCAAATCACTTGATTTTTTATATGTGTATATCTTAGAATATGAAGATGATAATGTACGGTCGGATCTTGAAAATTCATTCGGAAAATATGATTTTTGAGTGCGACATAGGACGAATTTACCTCCCGTGTCAGCTGATTTACATTTCTCTCATATATATATATATATATATATATATATATATATATATATATATATATATATTTCTCAAGAATAGCTAGCAAATTTTATAATTTAACTTTTTAAAGAAATTCACTAAATTTTTTATTTTTTTTAATATTTTGGCTGCTTCAAATCATCAGAGAGTGAAGATTGAGATGATACCAATTTCAAACTTGTCCGGAATCAAATCCACACCTATGATCTTGGCTGCACCCCGGAGCCTGGCCCCTTCTGCCACCTAATAAAAACAAAAGAAGATGAAGGGAAAAAACAAACATAAAAACAAATTAATTTATAGTGGAGGAAGCATTATGAACAATTATTAGAAAGAGACCACCGGTTTTATCCAACAGCCTGCATTTTTAATTCTTGGCCACATAATATAGTAGAGCATACTTTTATTTTTCAACTTTTTCTTCTACTTTTCCTCTACTTTTTTATATATATATATTTATGTAGATAGATTTTTGTTGTTCCGGATTGATTCGAGCCCGTGCCTTTCCCACTCAAACACTAACATCTGACATCCGAATACAAGATCCACTCCGTTGAAGTTCATCCATATTATTGTAAATATCTATAAATCAAAAATTAAATATTTTAAATACTTTTTGCCTCCGCATCAAGTAGGAGAAAATAGACGGTGTAAATAGTGAGTTGGTTAGTTTAATGATGTAAAACATTTGAAACCTAACAAAAATTGATTTGTACGGGTTTAAATGTTTAGATCATAATCAAATAGCGCGATCGAGAATTTTTATGTCTAAAGATACAAATCTAACCAACTCACTACATTTGGTTGTTCATTTTGCGCCGCTTGATGGATGGAAAAAAATATTCAAAATATTTGCTTTTTGATTTTTAGTTATTTTAAATAGTATAGATCAACTCAGAATAGATCTTGTGTTTGAATGTCAGATGTTGATATTTGAGTGAGAACTATTCGGGTTCGAATCCTTCTGGAACTATACAAGTCTATCTCTATATTTATGTTCAAATACTGGTCACCTAATTTGTTTACGTATTTTCATTTTCAGAGTGAAAAAATTTATATCATGTGGTACAAATAAATATTAGAAAAATGATTGTTTGGTGAATAAATATGTTTACTAATTAAAATTTATAAATAAATCAAAATTGGAATTAAAAAATTATTAATGTCAACTATTCAGTAAAGATGATACTAAAGTATCTCTACTGGGGAGAAAACTTAAGAAAAATCAAAATGTGCTTAAAATATTCTGCAAAAAGTATGTGTTCCCTTGCTCATCTTTTTTTCTTAAAATGGAGTTTTAAATGTGAAGTGTGTTTTAAATGGAGTATTGCCAAGTATGAAATGGTTTTTAAGTTGTATGGCAGAAGTGAGTGGAAGTAAGAAGTAGGATTCTTTCTTTTTGGATAATGAGAATTCATATTTCTTTTTCGGTGTTTGAGTGATTGTTCAGAAGTGTAATTGGAAAAGTATAATGTCCTTTCCTGTGTTTGTTTGGTAATGTAAAGTGAAAGCGAAAATATTGATCACAAAGTTAAACGTAAAATAATATTAAAATAAAAATTAATTATGAAAAAAATTGGACTGTAACAAGAATGCAAGTAAGATTTATATGACCACAAAATTAACTGTTTTGAGGTCAACTTATTACAAATGAGATTTACATGACCACAATATTAGTTGTAGCACCTTGAAAGTGAGAAAATTGTTGTGTTAAAAGAAAGAGAAAAGGAAAAAAAAGGATTTTTTATTTTCTTTTCTCAATATTTGAAAGGACAGCGAAAATAGAAAATAACACTTCACACTTCCTTGCTTCCGCCCACTTCCTTGAATCCAAACAACCTAGGTTGATTATTGAAGAATAGGCCTCTTTCAATCAATTAAACAAACAAACCATAATCAAGAAAAGACCAAGTGATGTTGCCAAACCAATTTATCTTCTCCAAGCAACTAAACTGCATTATTGTGCAATTAACATCCCACAAGCTGACCATTAATTATCTGAATATTATCTAGGAAATCTTGTTTTGTTTGTCATGACTCTGTCCACTTATTCAAAGTCAAGGTTTTATATAGAGCACATCACGAGATTCTCTACTAATCTGGCAACAAGTTGCAACTATGACTAGTTTGGTTTCTTAATCTTTGCATTAAAAAAATGCCAATATTTTGTTAAACATCACTTTCAAAGAGAGAGAAACATCAAACAAAAATCAAAGTAAAACACACGTGACAAATAGTCCAACATATTAGGAACCATGTCGCTAGAGTCCACTAGTAATTAAAGTGGTGGGACCCACATATTTATCTCTGTCACGGGGTGTTTGGTTGCAAGGAAGTGAGCGGAAGTAAGAAAATGGGGAAGTATAATTGCTCACTTTCTATCTATCCGAACATCGAAAAAGAAAATAAGAAAACCCCTTTTCCTTTTCTCTTTTTTTCTTTTCCACAACAATTTCCTCACTTCCAGAGTGCTACAGTTAATTTTGTGGTCATGTAAATCTCATTTTAATAAGTTGTAGTACAAAACAGTTAATTTTTTGATCATGTAAATCTCACTTGCATTCTAATTACAGTCCATTTTTTATTTTCCTTAATTAATTTTTATTTTATAATATTTTGCGGTCAACTTTGTGGTCAACTATTCCACTTCCACTTTCACATTACCATCCAAACACTGGAAAAGACAAAACATTTTCCAAACCACACTTCCCAGCAACATCCAAACACCGAAAAACTTACTAACTAATTCCCAAGTTCCAGAGGGAACTATTATCACTTCCTCACTTCCACCCTTAACCAAACAGGCCCAGTATCATTTTCGTGTTAGAAATGCTAATTTGACTAACAATTTGTCCCATTAAAATATAGAGAAAGTCCAATATAATCAAGATTATCAAGTCTGTTAACAATAATTAATTAATCTAATTACCGCGAGACCGACCGCCCCAAGGCCAAAGATGGCCACGGTGGACCCCTCCTCCACAGCTGCGACCTTCCAAGCTGCCCCAACCCCTGCGATGTTAATTATCAAATTAAACAAAATTAATTAAAACACATTATCATTTCAATAAATTAATCGATCTTTAAAAATAAAAAAAAATCACTGAACACAGCAGAAAGACTCTCGCAGAGGTGTAAAAAGAGTTAGATCTCTGTCAAAATTACTAGAGGAAAAGATTATGACACGACGGCAATCGAGAAATTCGTATTTTTCAACGAAGCAATCTTGGTACGCGTGACGTGCACATAACGGACTGTCACTGTCAATCTCAGCCGTCCATTCAAGCGATAAACTTACGGGGACTGTCACTGTCAATCTCAGCCGTCCATTTCATGCGATAAACTCACCGGTGGACACGCCGCAGCTGAGCAAGCAGGCCTTCGCCGGCGGGATGCAGGGATCCACCTTGGTCACGTGCGCCACGTCGACCACGGCGTACTCGGCGAAGCTCGACACGCTGAGGAAATTGTGTATCTCCTCGCCGCCGGCGTCCTTTAACCTGCTGGTCCCGTCTCGGGGCATGCCGGCGAGCCTGAACGGGAGGAGGGAGCAGATGTTGCTCTTCTCCGACCGGCAGTCCACGCACTCCTTACAGTGCGAAAGGAAGGTGGGGACCACCGTATCTCCCGTCTCAACGTCCTCCACGTGCTCTCCGACGCTCTCCACCACCCTGCCGCCGCCAACGGATCAGAATCAGATAAACAAATAATTAATTACCATCACGATCACGACCACGACTACGAGCCAGATCACACTGCTCTATCGAGAATAGGAGCAAACACTGGATTTTTATTCTAATATAAAAAAAAAAATTGTAAGAAATAAGTTTTGAGGAGCAGCACCCGAACGCCTCGTGCCCAAAAATCCTAGGGAAAATTCCAAGTGGCTCCTGCGGCCAACAACAATTAATAATTAATAATTAACGAAAGAAATTGACGATAAAAAATAAAAATAAAAACAAAGGTTCATCTAGCAGTCACCGGAACGGTGAGCTTACCTTCATCTTCCAGAAGGTGACGTCGCTGTGGCAGAGCGAGGTGCAGACGATCTTAATCCTCACCTCCCACGCCTTCGGAGGAGCCACCTCCACTTCCTCGATCACCAGAGGCTCGCCCGCGGCTCTGCTCACCGCCGCTGTTTGGTCACCGCAACCAAGAAAGGTACATATACTCGTTACCTGTTGAGATGCAACAGTGGAATGAGAGTTTTGGAGCGGTGAGCTTACCTCTGCATCGGATGGGCTTCGGGCTGCTGCCGTCGTTGTTCACCATTTTTTTGCCGACTGTTTGGAGTTCTGGGCACCTCCCCCAGCTTTATGGGCGGCGGTGTCGTGTGCCTGCGGAGCAGGTTAGGGCGCGAGGGCGACTGAGTCGCTGGAGGTGCTCTTGGGGTGGAGGCTACCAACCAACAACAACGATGCGCCTCTCTCTCTCTCTTTCCCCCTCTCTTCTTAATGGGGTGACGGGGTGTGGTCACCATTGACGGTGAGGTTACCGGGAAGATTTGCACGATGCAGGGGAAAGCTGAGATCGGCTCGGGTTGGTACGCATTGTATTCACTCATTTGTTTTCTCTCCGTAAAATTCGGGTCCTCTTTTCCTTTTGTTTTGATGTTATTATTGTCTATATAGAATATTTTCTTTAAATTTCACCTCTCTCCATAAATTTTAATTTTAATTTTGTCTATATTTTAGTATTAGTTTTTTTTTGAAATCACTCATATTTACGTTTTAGTCTCACAACTTTTCGTATTTCCCATTAGGTCTAGATTAAGACACGTTACTTTCGTTTAGTGCTAAAAGACTAATAATAATAATAAAAAAAAAACAATATCTCTCTGACCAGCGTGGTCGCCATATCACAATTCACTAGGTTGCTGTCAAAGATATTAGGACACAAGATCAAGAGTTGAGGCTTTAGTCAGGATGCTTCATAGATCAAGAAAGAGAGGAGGGTCAAGTCTAGAGAGTACTGGATACGTCTTCGCAGACTAGGCCGATAAAAGATGTTCGACATTAATGAGTGATTGATTTGTCTTGAGAAAATGTACTCTTTATTAATGAACGTGTCTTAATCCTTGCGACTTGAGTGCTCAATGTTCATACTTGTACCAGGGAAAGAGAGCTGGGATGTGTAACTATTCTCTTGTGCCTCGTGATATTATAGTATGTCTCTCTTGATGCTCTCTACCTATGATGTAAACTTGGTTTGACTGAATCACTTAAAATATCGTGCTTCATGTATTTTTTCTTCTATATTTTACTAAAATCTTGCGGAGCTTAATAACTATAAAAGAGTCGAGGAATCTCATTTTTGCTTAGTTCACAAGACCCTAGTCATAGTCATAATAGTATTAGATACATACAATGGTATAATGTTAAAAACAAAGTCAAATTTGCTAGTATATTTGGATGTTTCATATTTATTGGAAAGAATTCAGATTTAAGTGAAGGTGTTAAAAAAAGTTTAGAAATCAAGAACGGACAAGTGTGCACAGTTTGTGCATAGACCAGTCGACTAATGTGGTGCAAACAGAGAGTGAGTTTATCTCAGTAGTCGACTATCTCATGCGTAGGACTAGTCAACTAATTGTCGTGCTATCAGTTTCCTTTTGCGATTTGATAGATATTTGAATTCTACTCGAGATTCCTATTCCTCTGACGCGGTGTTGTTCCTATTGATGGAGTTTGTGTTGGACTGATGATCTTAGGAGTTTATAACCACCTGGGGGTGGCCTTTTAATGCAAGTCAAGTTTATGAGATTTTCACCATTAAGAGTTGTGAGAGAGATATTCTTGTAACTCTTGTTATTTCTTCTCTGTTTTCAATATAATTTCTCCCGTCCTCCCCGTAGACGTAGGCACACTTATCGAACCACGTTAAATATGATGTTCTTGTGTTTATTAATTATTAATCTTTATTATTTGCTAGTGGTAGATCGCTTTGACGCTTCCATTGCCGAGTCCCTTAGTATTTTTCTCTTATTGTGTTAGATAACAAGTGGTATTATGTCAAGTGTCTCTGAGGTTTTCAACAATTGGTATCAGAGTAATGACTAACAAGATGACCACAACAGTCAAGATCGATACGAAAAAATTCGACAAGAAGTCCAAGTTCTTGTTGTGATAAGATGTGAGTAACATCTTTGCTCGTGAATGAGAAATATAGAAGGCCCTGCTTGGTATTGAAAAGAACTCATTGAAGATGAGGGATGATGAGTGAAACGGCATCGACTTCCGCGCAAAGGCGCCATCAGATTATGCCTATCAGATGATGTCCTCTATAACATCATGAATAAGGAGACAACTGTTGAATTTTGGTGTAGACTGGAGAGTCTTTACATGACGAAAAGTTTGTAGAATAACCTCTTCATGAAGAAGCAAATATACAACCTTCGGATGAAAAAAGGTACATCTATTCTACAACATCTAAATGCGTTCATTAGGATTTTGATTGAGTTGTTGGCTTTAGAGGTTAAGCAAGAAAAAGAAGACAAATCTCTTCGGTTTACTCTCTTCTCTTTCATCAAGTTAGGACCACTCGACAAACTACCATCATGTATGGTAAGAAGACCTTAGAGTTAAAAATGTCAAGCAGATACTCCAGAATAACAAGCTGATGAAGAAGACAGATTCCATAGAGGAAACCTCATGACTAGTTGTTAAGGGCTAGAGGGGAGATCAAAGAGTAAGGTATCTAGGTCCTTCTAACAATAATGCTTGCTACTACTGTAGAAAATCAGGGCGCATCAAGAAAATTTGTATGAAATATAAGGAGATACTGAAGAGAAAGACGGTAAAGATTCTGACAGAGTTAGTACCAGTGGAAAGTCAGAAAAGCCGGTGTTATCGAAAAAGCAGATGATAATCCATATAATGTCTTGACAGCTCAGTCAGGAAAGAAAAAGTACTCAAATGCTTGGTTACTTAACTCAGGGTGCATATACCATATGTTCCCAAAAAGAGAGTGGTTCAGTACATGCGAGCCTTTCTTTGGAGGCTCTGTCTTGAGGGGTAACGACACCGTGTGCAAGACTGCTGGTATTGGCAACATCCATATGAGGATGTAGACAGTTCGAACCCTCACGAACATGCATCACGCTCCGGATCTAAAGAAGAATCTTCTCTTGTTGGGAGCTTTGAAAGCTCAGGGGGCAAGTTTTCATGTGCAGATGGAGGTATCAAAGTTGCAAAGGGCTCCATGACGATTCTCAAAAGAGAATAGACCGCAAACTTGTACAAGATGATTGAAAGCGTCATTGTTGGTGATGCTTCAGCAACAACAGAGAAAGACTTTGACACATGCGTCTTGAACACATGAGCAAGCGAGATCTTCAAGTCCTAAACAATAAAGACGCTCTACCAAGTATCAAATATTGCAAGCTCGGTCTTTGTAAATTTTGCATCATGGTAAACAACGTAGAATATATTTCTTTACATCACAGCACAAGACAAAGAGCTTGCTAGATCTCATACACACAGATGTGTGGGGACTTTCGCTAGTAGCATTCATTGGGGTGCAAGGTACTATGTTACGTTCATAGATGACTTCTCTAGAAGAGTTTAATTATACTTTTTGAAAAAGAAATTGCATGTATTTCAGAAGCTCAAGGAGTGTAAAACTATAGTGGACAATCAAAAGGGTAAAAGATGAAAGTCTAGAGGTCCGATAATGGATCTATAGGAATTCAAAGCTTACTTAGCAGGTGAAGTCATCGAACACTAGCTAAATATTTCAAGGCGACTAGAATATAATAGAGTAGCATAGCGCGTGAATCAGACACCTACAGAGCGTGTTTGCAGTATCATGTGATAAGCTGACATGTCAGAAAGATTTTGGGCATAAGCAGTGAGTGATGCATGCTATATGATAAACAAGTCACCTAATACAACTGTTTATCTTCAGAACCCAAAGAGACATATCGAGGAGGGTTATGGATTATTCAACCTTATAGATTTTCGATTGTGCGACATATTGTTTGGTTGATAATCAGAAAAAGAACAATTTAGAGTCCAAGTCTAAGAAAGTATCTTCATTAGGTTCACCAAATATGTCAAGGATTTCAGACTTTGAGATCTCGAGATAAGAAGTGCCTTTACCAGTAGAGACATGGTGACGAAAAATCAATGTTGCAAGAAAGGTCAGAGACGGGGGATAAAGCGCAAGGTGAAACTCCAGACAGTTCAACAAACACTCAGGTAAAGATGGTTGAGTTCCCAAATAGTCCTAAAAGGCCTGATGTGTCAAATGAGGACTCCTCAGGTTCAGATGAAGACAAACATGAGACTACTCAGGGGCAACCTAGACTATTAAGGCGATTAGTCAGAGTTTTGGTGCACCAACAAGATATAGCTTAGAAGATGATCATACCTCATCGCATTAGTAACAGAAACAGGAGAACCTAGTGGTTACAGGGAGGTGATCGAGACAGATGATCACGATAAGTGGATTACAACCATGGAATAGGAGATGGAATCTTTGAAGATAAATCAAACATTGGAATTGGTCAATCTTTCAAAGAAATCCATTGCAATAGGTTATAGATGTGTCTTTCGCGAGAAGGATAATGAGCAGTACAAAGCAAAGTTGATTGTCAAGGGATATGCTCAGAAGGAGGGTATTGACTAAAATAAAATCTTCTCTCCTACAATGAAGAATATCTAATCGTATTTTGTTGGTTATGGTAGCTCAGTTTGATCTAGAATAAGAGCAGATGGATGTCAAAATAACGTTTCTGCACGGTGAACTGGAGGAGAGGATATATATGAGGCAACCTGAAGAGTATATCCAGGAAGGTCAAGAAAACAAGGTATGTTTTCTCAAGAAGTCCTTCTACGAACTTAAGCAGTCTCCCAGATAATGTTATAAACGGTTCGATTCTTTTTATGATTAAGGTCAAATACAATTGATGTGAGTATGACAATTATGTTTATTTTAAGTAGAATGATGATCGGACATATTTGCTATTATATGTGGATGATATGTTGATTGTGTTGGCCCAATGGCCTTCCACTCTAGTTTTGATGATGATCAACACTCATGTAGTTATGTTTACTAATATTCTTGTGTTTCTAAGTTTCAGATCATTAACAGGATATTAGTTGGTGATTAGCTTCAACAAGGAGTTTAGAAGCTATTCATGATGATTCCGGTGCCAAAGCTTAAAGATCATACCTTTGCACTTGGAGAATCACGGTTTTTGGACCGAGTCTACTTGAAGATGAAGATCGTCAAGAAGACTTAGGTATCCTAGTTTAGATAGAGTTTTAGATCCATTTGTAAAGCTTAGTTTAGTTGATATGCTCAAGTGCACAAAACACACGCTTCATGATTTGGTTTTTGGTTTTCATGAATAGTTTATCAAAACAAGTTTAATTGATAAATGTATAGTTGTTTCACTCTATACATGCATGCTTAACTTTTATCAAACTTGATTTTGAGCTTAACATCTCTTTGATAAAAATACAAGTTTTGTTTTTGATAAAATTTGCAAGAGACAAAAATAAATTGATATGTTGATATATTGTCTTGAAATTTTTATCACAGGTGTATGTTTTAATATAAAATGATAAAACAAATTTTGTGAATTTTTTAGAAGTGTTAAAAGATTTTTAGAAAATATTTACACACTGTTTTTCTGACCCTGCACTGTGCCTGCCAGGCCAGTTCGGTCGACCGGACCGGTCGACCGCACCAAGTGGCCGGTCGACCGGGTAGGTCGACCGATGTGCACAATCGTGCACGCTGGCGACACATGTAGTCGGTCGACCGGACCGGTCGACCGAGTTGAGAGCTCTGCTCTCGGGAATTTTCGGTCGACCGGACCGGTCGACCGCTGCTGCCCAACGGTCACATTTTTGACCGTTGGCGGTCGACCGGGCCGGTCGACCGGCAGTTGGTCAGACTGCCACATCAGCCTAACGGCTAGTTTTTCCTAGGGGCTATATATACCCCATTTCTCTATTGTTTTGGCTAAGAATTTTTGAGCTAAAAATTTTCAGTTTTCTGAAGAGTTTAAAAGAGTTTTAAAAGAGTTTTTAAGTCAAAAAGATTTCATCTTATTTTTTTTGGGTTTTTGGAAAATCAAAGAAAGCTAGGGTTTTGGGAGATTGTTTGTTTTTCATTTTCAATCATTTACAAGTGATTTCCCAAGTAGTTTTTCTTTGTTGCTGGTTTCCAAAAACACCTTATTTCCACACTTGAGCTATCACCTATCCTAATCTATTAGGATCTTGTTTTTGTGGAAAAAGATAAGAGAAAAAGAAAGAGAAGTGTTTGAGGTTGTTTGTTGTAAACCTCATTGTTGTAAACCCTCCTTTATTTGTTGTATCCCTCTTCGGTAGAGGTGATCGGAGTGGTATTGGTTTGCTCCCTCTTAGGTAGAGGTGGAGTTTGGTTGTAAACCCTCTTCGGTAGAGGTGTTGGTTGTTGTTGTTGTATTGGCTACGGGCCTTACCCCTCGGTTGTGAGGTGGTTGTTTGAGAGAGGAGTTTGGTACTCCTAGAGTTGTAAGAAATCCTCTTCGGTAGAGGTTCCCTCGTGGGAGTTGAGATAGTGGAAATCCTACACGGTGGTGTAGGCGGGGATGTAGAGCAAGGTGCTCGAACCTCGAAACAAATCTTGGTGTTTGCGTTTTGATCCATTGTCTCTCTAACTCTCTCTTATAATTGTGCAAAGCATCATACTCATCATCATATCATACTTGCTTGTGTTGAGCATTGATTCATTCATATCATATATTGATTGTGTTGTGCCTTGCATTTCTTATTATCATATCTATTATATGCTTGGCTTGATTGTGTGCATTTCATATTGCTAGGATTGCTTGTGTGTGTGTGCCTAACTTATACTCATCCAACAAGAGCTTCACATAGCACCTCAACCCATTTAAAGGGGAATCAAGGGAGTTAGTCCAGAGCCTCGCAAGGGGAATTCGGCTACACTTGTTGTATTGTATTAGTTTGTGTATAATTTGCATTAGCTTCCGCATTTAGCGCACTTAGTTTGCATTGAGTTTCTTAGATTAGCACTTACACCTATTCACCCCCCCCCCCCTCTAGGTGTTTTTCAGATTGCTATAAAGAAACAAGATATGTATTCAAAAGCTTGAAGCTTAATTAAAGAAGAAATTCAACATGAAGGAGGGAGAATTCAAGAAGACCTTTGGTTTGGATATCACTTGAGACAGAGGTTTTGGTAGACTTTGGATATCCCAAGAGAACTACATTTTCAAAGTGTTGGAAAGAATCAACATGACATAAGTAAGACCAATTACCACTCATTTGGCAGGTCATTTCAAATTATCCTCCAAGCAGTGTTCACAATCACCGAAAAAGAGGAGGGGATGTCTCGGGTACCATATGCCAGTGCAGTGGGATCGCTCATGTATGCTATGGTCTACACTAGGCCTGACTTAGCCTACTGTGGTAAGTCATTTCATGTCAAATTCAGAAAAGTAACATTGAGAAGCAGTTAAGTGGGTGCTACGATATCTACGAGGGACTGCGAGACTAGACTTGGTGTTTCAGAGATTGAAAACATGAAAGCATAGGGTATAACAAGGCTGTGTTGATGCGGATTATGCAGGATATCTTGCTTAGCGAAGATTTAGACGAGCTATGTGTTCATGTAGCTGAGTGTATAATTAGTTGGAAGGCAGAATTGCAAGATACTGTTACTCTTTTAACAACAGAGGCAGAGTATATGGCTGAAAAGTTGAGGCATCAAAGGAAGCTTTTGTGATTGAGAGGATTGGTTGAGACTTTTGACATTATACATGATTCAATTCGGGTTCATTACGATAGTCAGAGAGTTATTCATCTTGCTCAGAATCACATGTATCACAAGCGGATAAAGCACATTGATGTGAGGTATCACAAGATACATAAGTGGGTCATAGATGACTAGGTGATCGACTTGGTGAAGACCAATGCAAAGAAAAATTCAACAGACAGGATGACAAAGACCGTCGTAATGGAGAAGTTTAGAGCATCTTTGAACTTCATCAAGGTTCTTCAAAGGTCAGATTAAGAATGATCTCTTAGGAGAGAGCCATGTGAGGTCACAAAAGGGAGGAGAAAGCACGATGATTGAAGCGGAGGTCAATTTCTACAAGAGAACTCAATGAGCATGAGTTAATGTGGAGATTGTTAGTATTTTGGATGCTTCACATTTATTAAAGAAGAATTCAAGTTTAGATGGAGGTGTTACGAGCTTCAAAATAAAGAACGAACATGTGTGCCCAGTTTGTGCACAGACTAGTCGACTAATGAAGACTAGTCGACTAATGGCATCTCATGAGTGGACTAATGTGACGCAATAGATAGTGAGTTCTTCTCAGTAGTCGACTTTATAGTCGACTAATGAGCAGGACCAGTCGACTAATAAATTGGACTAGTCGGCTAATTGTCGTGCAATCAGTTTTCTTTTAGGAATCTGATTGTTGTTGAGTTCTACTCGAGTTTTCTATTCCTCTAAGGTGGTGTTGTTTCTATTGATGGAGTTTGTATTAGATTAGGATGATCCTAGAAGTCTATATAAACCTCTTGGTTGGCTTTTGAAGGCAAGTCAAGTTTATGAGAGATTTTTAAAATTAAGAGTTGTGAGAGAGATATTCTTGCAACTCTTGTTATTTTTTCTCTGTTTTAAACATAATTTCTCCCCTCCTTCCTGTGGAGGTAGGCACACTTGTCGAACCATATTACATCTGATGTTTTTGTGTTTTGTAGTGATTAGTCTTTTTTACTTGCTAGTGGTAAATCACTTCTACGCTTTGCCAAGTCCCTCGGTCTCATACTGTGTTGGTATTTCACAACAAGTGGTATCAGGACAAATGTCTCTAAGGTTTTCATCAACGATAACCTCAACTCAGGTCAACTAGTTTAGCCATGTCACCTCTGCAGCCTACCTCAGCTTAGAACATTTTTCCCTTAATTGGCTTGTAAGAGGTATAATACAATTTACAGCAAACCACTTATGTGTTTGTTTGAGTCCGTAAGTCATAAAATGTACTTGCAGCCTAAACAGTTAATTTTGTGATTATGTAAATCCCACTTATAGCCAACTTGCAGCACAAACAATTAATTTCGTGATAATGCAAATCAGTATTGGCAACGATTAATTGATAATCAGATTAATATTTTTTTATTATTTGATTAATCTTTTTACATTATGAGAAATCCTTTTTTAATTATTAGGTTAAATTTTTTATTAGATTAAAGTTTATAATTAACTATTCTAATTTTTTTATTATTAGAATATTTTTTATTTCTAGATTGGTAATATTTAATATAAAATATAAAATTATATTTTAATATAATGATTATTAAATTATTTTTTAGTGTTTTCTAATATTTAAAATTTTAACATTTAATATTTTAGTACTTTTAATATTATATTAATAATTAATATTTTATTATTTATTTTAAGTATTTATTATTTTTAATTTTTACATTTTTTTTTTTTTATTATTTTACTAGTTTTACTATTTAATATGTTTAAATCACCAAATATTCAATTTTGTGGTTAACTTTCTATTTATGATTTACACATTATCAATCAATTACAGTAAAACACAATATATTTTCTCACTTACAATTTCATATCCTCAATCAAACACAGCTAAACCCACCCCACTCAAATCCGCAACTAAAATACTTTCATATTGATTCCATCATAAAATCAAGCTACAATTGCTTGCTTTTGAAATAAAAGTGAAACCATGAGGGAGGATCTTCACACTTGGTCACTTGAATGTCTGCCCTATTTAAAAAATTAGACAATAGTAGCAATAAATACAAATTTTGATAGAAACTGTACAATCTGTCCATAGCCTAATTAAAGAACACCAACAATAGTATCATATACATGTAATAAGTGTTGGTGAGACTTGACTTACTGGTTAAAAAAAAAAAAATTAAATCCCAAGAGAAGTTAATTAAAATTTTGACAGTTCTACTAAATTCTCATAACTCACCAAACCCAATAGAATCTCATCCTTTTTTTTATATATATAATACAATTATAGCACAAAGACTGTTGAAAAAGAAGCAACCTTTGGTGTGAAGATCATGATCCGAAGTCACCTACCACTTTGTTTACACAAAAACCCCATGTTCCTTCTTGGTTTCCAATGTCATGTCCCCCAATTTTTTTTTCTCTTTTTTAATTTTGTTGAAGGAATCTACGCAAGTTGTAAGTAGAGAACCAATATTGGAATTAAAAAAAAGTATAAAAAATTTGAAGCCTTCCTTTTTCCCCAAGCATCAAATTTGTTTATGTGCTTTGAACCATCCAGTCTGACTAATGCATTAGGTAGGTTGTTCTTCTTATTTTTGGAAAAATTTAATGAAAGTTTACTCAATTTAGTAGAAACTTTCAATTTTTTTGAAAAATATAATAAACTATCACTGGCTGTGACTTTTCATGTCATGTGCGACGTAGACCTACAGATGCGCCAGTCTGACGAGTAGAGCGTATCAATTTAGGACAAGTTAAAAGAGCGCAGAGGATACCGAAGAAAACATGGATAGAGGTAATACGATAAGATATAGAGGCTAAAGGTCTTAGTGAAGGTATATTGCTGGGTAGGAACGAGTGGAGAACGCTGATCCATGTGCTCGATCCGACGTAATTCTATTTTGGTTCATGTAGCCTACCTCAAATACTTGGGACAAATTACGCTCAAACATTTTTGGGCCAGCCCACACAAGAACGGGTCAAAAGTCAAACCCAATCAAAGCTTGTGTGCGCGTGTGGGTATGTTGCTACTGGAGGCCCTTAAGCTCAAACAGCCCATTGGCAGCATATATGTCACCAAAAATTGAGAACATAAGCCCAAATAAGGCCCGAGAGAATTTTCACGAAATAATGGCAATAACTGGCGGCCCAACCCTTCCCACGCGCGGTTCTTTCCTTTTGGCCCGGCGGAGCTGAGCTGAGTTCCGTTGCACTCTATAGGAAATGCATAAAAAGTCTACGCAACAAATAGAGGCCCTATGTGTGCCGTGCCACTGAGAATAATAGGTTCCCTCACCCCAGAAAGAGTTTATGAGCCGTGTAATAGGCGACCATTTTGCGCGGTTTGGGAGACACGTCGAGTAAGCTGCCGGCGCGTCAAGATGCATTTTTACTCCGATCTAATTTTTGGGCCAACGTCCAACCAAAAAATGGCCCATGTGATCCACAGCCAAAAAATGGGAAATACGGCAGAAATTGCCTAAAAATTCAAATCTCTAACACTAGAGATAATTTATAATTAATGGGTGTAAAACTGAAACCCTAATCTCATGGCTAATAAATCTAGAGCCTAAGAGAGAAAGGGACTGTTTGTTTTCAGGAAAATAGGTGGGAAAATTGGTTTTTGTGGGTCGTTGACATTTTTCCCGCTTTGCTTTCACTACAAAATGAGAAGAAAATGATTGAAAAACTGACATCGCGACAGCTATCAATAAGTTTTTCTTGAGAAAATTTGAAAAAACTGGCCGCTGTTCGATTTTTCTCCTCTCATTTTCTTACCAAACAGGTCCTAAGTTTTCAATTATTTGCGAACCCGAAAATCCTTAATACTTTAAAATATACGACTCCCTTCTGTTTCAGTTAATGTGAATGAGAATGAACCACTTTATCTGTAATTTGTGTATCAAGTTGTAACTATTCTCATGTGAGACAAGCTGCATTTAATTTCTCATGGGCAACTCCAATTTGAAATAATATATTAAATTTTGGTTCACAATTTTGAAGGATTGCTTTTTCAAAGAGTAACGTACCTAGATTTTGTTCTTGTTTGAGCAAAGATTATGAAAATTTATTCGAGTTTTGACAACTAGAGTAGTTAAGAAAGGCAGCTATAAAATTAAATATACGAAAAATTCACATACAAAATATTTGAAAGATTATACCTAAATTTATTTATATTTACTTTTACTACAACTTAATTTCCGCCCCCCCCCTTAATACCGACACCAAAATCTCTGCCCCTCCTTCTCTCTTTTATCACTGCACTGCACACTTCACTGTTGCTGCTACAGAATCCCACAAACAGACAAAAAACCTTTTCTTTATTATTATTATTATTTATAAAATAAACAATCCCTAAAATTAATATAAACCCCAGCCCGCGGCGCCAAGAAGAAAGAAAGATCTCTCTCTAAGCTCATCAAAATCCCTAAATACACAAGAAAAGTCCACACTTACCAAAAATGGAAAACAACTCCTTCCCCTCTTCTTCCGCCGCCTCCGCCCCCACGGACGCCAACACCACCAACACCACCAATAGCAACAACGCTACTACAAATAGTAACAACAACACTGCAGCAGCAGCAGCACCACCAAACTCTAAGTTCCAAACCCCCTCAGATCCCTCAACAAGTCCTCCTACAAGATATTCAAACCCCCTGCCAGAAACCCTAACCCTAATCCCTCTAATCCCAGCCCCAATCCTCCTCCCTCAGACCCTAACCCTAGCCTCCAATCCCAGCCCCCCGTCTACAACATCGACAAGAGCGACTTCCGCGAGATCGTCCAGAAGCTCACCGGATCCCCCGCCCACCGCCAACCCCCTGCCCCTTCCTCCTCCTCGGCGGCGGCGCCGCCTCCTCCACCGCCGCCTCCCGTCATCAGCTCCCGCCTCCACCGGATCCGACCTCCCCCGCTCTCTAACCTCTCCCAGGTCGTCGGCCTCCTCCCGCCGAAGTGTGGGCCCGCCCTGCCTTGTCGCCACTGCCGCCGCTGCCAACCGTCAGTGGTGCCGCGCTGAGTCGCCGATCACCGCCTACATGCGGCGGCTGCGCGGGGGTCCGTCGCCGACGGCGGCGGCTGGCGCTCCGCCGCTGTCACCGCTGGGGTTCGGGTGTTCTGGGATGATGCTGTCGCCGAGCTTGCTGATGCCGACTTCTCCAAGGATGCCGTTGCCGAGCCCGAGGTGAAATCTTGATCGCCGCATTTTCCTTCGTTTCTTTTTTCTTGTTTTTCTTTAATCAGTGCCTCTTAAGTTGTTAGTTTTAGGGAGGGAGTTGTGTTTTGTAGGGTTTGTGGTTGGTTGGTTTTGCTTATGCTTTCTAAAGTGTATATAAACGAAGTATTAAGGGATAATCAGAATATGTTGGTTGGCAAAAGTGTTAAATTTTGTACATGGATTTAAGCTGTAAAACATTAGATATGTTGTTCCTTAATATTCAAAGTTTATGTTTAAAAAATTATGTGAAGTACTTCATGTTGATCTTATTGTGATGACAAATTTTTATGGGGGAGATTTGGTTAAGTGAAACATGTCACAAGAGCTTCTCATTTCGATTGTTGTAAATTAATTTAATTGGAACTGCCTCACAACTCTTATTGCTGAATTATGCTTTTGTGCTTGGACTCAAACTTAAAGACCATCTCATTGTGTTGTTTGTTTATCTTAAAGGCAGAGATGGATACTCCTTGATATTTAATTTAACGTCTCTATGGTGATGATACCATTCAGTTGACCCGTCCTTTGAACGTGTCAAGTGTGCAATGGTGTGTACTATGAATTTAAGGTGTCCTAGGCAGAGGACATTGTTTACCTTTTTAAAATAAAACGTGTTGGTATTTGTTTCATGGGAATAGTGTCATAATAACACAGTTACTATGTGATCAGCGAGGATGCAAAGCTGGAAGTGGGTGGAAGGAAGTGCATGGCTGAGAACCTCTCCCTAACAAGAAGGATGAAGGGTTACTCAACAAAACTAAAGCTAACTTTAGACACCGGTCTATATACCCTTATAGCTCAGTTGAAATCAGACTCCCAAATTCCTACATCCAAAACGGTAACTTGATTCTGCCTCAAGCGTATCAAGCACACTTGAATTGTCACATACTCATGATCAATGCTAATATTGTTGGTGGATCCTATATTTGATATTTGCTCGTTGTCTCCTTCATATCCTTGTGTAGACTTGTGTGCTTATAACGGTCAATGATTTGACTATGCTAGGATTACGACACGTGTCCTGAAGTAGGATCATAAACTAACTCGCTGGAACCCGATCCGAAGTATCCTTCACTCCCCCTATGAAGACTTCCCATGTCTACGATTCTGTACTGCCTACCGAAGGCATTTCAATTCCAGTCCAAGAGTTTTCACGGGGCAACAACTTCTTCCATCCAGCGACAGATCGTGATGAATCTCACAAATTACAAAGGCAGTTAAGCGCCCTTATCCCCCACTCGGTCAGGACTCTGTAACGATCCTACGGACCACAACTCATCAAATGTTTGGAGATAATGATGGATAATCCTCCAGCGCGTTAATCTCAACTACCAAAATTCAACTTAGATGGTTACGAAGATCAAGGATTCAAGCCAATCAGTTGAGATTCGTATTTATTTGCATTCACTCCACCGCATCTGTCAGGTATAAACACCTTCTCCAAAGAGGAGGTCGTTTCCCTAATCCTCATAGCTCATATCACACCACACTGGTAGTATTCCTCTGCCAATCCACCATCACAACACTAGCAATTTTCTTCTGTCTGGTTCTTCCTTTTTTCACCTTCTGATTCTCACGTCTGTGGGTCTTAAGCCGGCGTCACACCGGTGCTCCTAATGTGAAATGTGTCTTCTTTCTGCGTGCTCTTATAGATCCGATCGGGAGCGTCCAGTTGCTTGTGGTTGAGTATTATTCACCACAAACTGGTACTTTCATTGAGATTTTGAGTCTACACTTGAGGCCTCCCTTCCTTCCAACCTAAACCTTCATCAAAAAGCCTCTCTCCCAGCATTGATGGTCCCCGAGAAGTAAACGATCGCCCACAACGACGCTCTATCAAAGGGCAAGATCAACACCGCTACTGGGGCATAGTCTTCCCAACACGCCGCCAATCGCGAGCGTGCCACAGATAATGTCGGCTCCTCATCTCAGAGGATAGCCACCAACGCCTGACCTTCGCCGCTGTACGAAGGCCAAATCCTTCAGATGCTTGCCGACATGAAGGAGCAGATGAAGGAGCAGCAAGCCCCGTTAGATCGCGATCGGGAGTAGGTGGCTCTCGATCGCGAAAACAATGTTCGCGAACAGGAGGCGCTGAAGCAACACAATGACCAACTTCCAGCTCAAGTTACCGTTCTCCAAGGCACCCAGGTGCAAACACAATCAGAGGACGAGCCCGGAAGGTAGGAGACGCAGGTCGATGGGCACATCACGAATCTGAGGCGGTCTAGACCGACGTCTCTCTTGTGCGAAGATAACTCTAACAACGAAGCCGATTCTCTTCGTTTCTAGACAGTGGTTCAACATAACCAAACTCGGAGGAAGATCGAGGAGTTCCCTGACATCAGAACCCTTGATGAGCTGTCCAAAAGCAGATCTAGAAGGCGAAGCTGCAATTTCGTAGCGAACAAACACAGGCAGCTGCCAAAATCTGACACTTCTCTTCGAAAAGTTCTTGGAGTGCGAGTTCCTGAAGTTCTCAACTTCGACGTTTGACTACTACTCCGGAGCCAGGACTCGGTGCAACACATCAGACACTTCTGAGAGGAGATGGTGGTCTATTCCTGCAACGACCCACTCACGTGCCTTATCTTTTCATCCAGTCTGAAAAGTGTGGCCTCAAATTGATTCTAGTCCAGTCTGAAAGGTGTGGTCTCAGATTGATTTTACTCTCTGTTGCCACATTCACTCCACAACTTTGAGGAGATAACTGAGGCGTTTCTCACTCAGTATGCCTCCTGTCGAGAGGCCAAGAAAAACAACCATCACGTCCTCATTAGTCATTATCAAAATATACCTAATGACATCCTCAAGTCATGCATCAGCTACTTTCCAAATCAGCTCATTAAGGTGCCCAACTGCGGTGAAGATGTCTCTGTGCTCGCGTTCATCAGCGGGCTGCAGGTTTTTCACTCGCTGTACAATGCATCTACTGAAGCACGATGTCACTTGGATGAGTGAGGTCTTATCCTGAGCCCAACCTACGTCCAGTTGGATGAAGCAATGGAGTGTTATGTCAATCAGTCTCTCAAAGGCGGTAATGATGGAGAGAAGTCAAAGTCGTGGCATGAAGCTCCAACCCATGCCGATAACCAAAATCGGGGGCAACCAGCCTACAAAAGATAGGCATTCTTGGTCCTCTCTTCGAATCCACCTCAAACATTCAAGATGGAATAACAGTTCACTCCACGAGGCTCCTCATCAACGAAGTCTTTAACTGTAACACCATCAAAGACAAGCCGTGGTGAGGCGCTCGAGGCCGATCCAATACGACCCTACACTCCCTGTAGTAGAAGAATACTGTTCTTATGACGACAATAAAAGACACCAGATAGTCCACTGCAAGAACCTCCGGAGGTACTTGGAAGAACTTGTCCGTTAAGGCTTCCTTAAAGAGTACATCCTCACCTCCGAGGCAGCTTTCGGTGCAGGACAACCGAGTGCTTTGCCTCTTACCTAATCACAACACATGATCACCCAGTACAAAGTGATTGAGTGATCTGCTCTCGCCAATAAAGACAGCGGAGTACCTCCTTCAATAACACCCCCTGTATTTCAAAATTCATGTATTTTATTTCAATTATCAAATAAAATCACATTTTGCTTCTGACTATTTCGGCTCACTCTGCTGCTGGGATTTCCTGCTCAGAGTCCCTCGCCGCTCCGTTGATTGGTCATATTCCCAATCGGAGACGACTACGGAGCCGACTCGATGGGTTTCACCCTACTCGGAGCCCAATGCTTGCATACACTGCTGATGGGTTCCATCCCCACTCGGAAACGACAAAAACACTTGCCCATGGGCCCTCTCTCGATTAGCCCAGGCCAAGAAAAGTGACAGATCCAATCTGATGTTGGGTCTTACCCCTACGCAGAGCCTTACCAAGTTCACCTCTTCGTTGATAGGATTACCCCCACTCGAAGACGACTATGAACCCCGCTGCTGGGATTTTCTCCCACTCGAAGTCCAAAATTTTGCTGAAACTGCTGTTGAGATCAACCCCACTCAGGAACAACAATGCAAACTTACCTACACCATTCCTAACGGACTATATCAGAGATAAATATCAGCACTCCGAAGAGGCATGATCATATCAGTCTCAAAAGCTTACGGTAAAAATAAATCAGGCAAGATCCAAACATTGTACTTTCATTCCAAAAAAATCAATTAAATTCATTTCGTTACATCTGACAAACGTAATACAAGAAGTTTCATTACAGCTCTGTGTTTACATCTTTGAAAAGAAATGCAGTAAATTTGAATTCAAACGCTCAGATCCCTCCATCCCACTAGTCCTGCCTCCACTCCAAACTCTGATGACACTTCTACAAGGGGAACATTTACCGGAAGTCATACCCCTTTGAATGTCCCGGCATCGATGAAGTGAAGACCAAGAGGCTACGCAATGCATGGCAAGGGTCAGAGAGAATGTTTCAACCTTGTAAACCTTTTTCTTTTCGCTCCCCACGACTCCAGGGCGATCAAACCGATGCCACCATCCTCGCATTTTCAAGAAGGACGAGAGATTTTTAGGAAGCCCTCCGAGAGCGAGACAACGACGTCCGATCAGATCGAAGCCTGCAAGACACAAGAAGGTGATGGTATCACATCCCCGTGAGGTATTCTGAGGGAGCGTTACGAACTCTAGGAAGAGGAGTGATTCATCGGCGCATCCAGTCGATGAGCTCCTTCTCCTTCCTCGTGCACGCCATAGGGAAAAGAGGCTCTGAGCCTCAACTTTGAAGCTTGCTTGCCCAAAATTTAGTGAACTGGAGACCAAATCACGTGGCCAAGTTGAAGTAAGAATTCTATCTGTCACCCCCAATGGTGGCACCCTGTCACGATGATTAATGCGCCGTAACAGGCCATGCACGATAACTAATGCGACGTACCTCCAGACTCCCAGAAAGTGAGGTTGCTCATCATACTCCGCCTGTCCCCATTCCTTTTCTTTCCTCCATCTGAAGAAAAGGAAGGGAGAAATCATGGCTGACCGTCCAAGAAAAAGCTGCAGCAAGGTTAGGGTTCTTGATGATATTTGAAGAAGACTAAACATGATGAGGATGATCTTTCTTCCCCAGATTTTCCCCTAATTTATAGGCGAATGAAGGAGTTTGTCGCCATTAATGCCAGCCTTAGAAATACGTGGTCTCTTGAAAAGTCGGCTCACGACCCGAGAAGATAGGCCAATCAAAGAGAGAAAAACCAACCGTCGCCATTAAGCCATTATGACGTTGGGAAATAAACCATCAGTCATAAAGGCGCGAGGATTCGAATCGACCCCTGACGCGCTAGGCGACAGCTGGCGGTCGGAAGCGTTACCTCCCATTAGTTTTAAGGATCTGTAGTGATGCAAAGAGATACACTAGACGATCCCCTGACTGTAAGTACCTAAGGCAGAGACAAAAGAAGTCTCTTAGCAGATTTTGCTCCCATACTTCTTCTGTACGGACTCCGACAAGTAAGCTGAGGGGGCATCTGTAGTGGTTAAAATTTGACCTCGCCAGGATCATGCCATGTGTCCTGAAGTAGGATCATAAGCCAACTCTCTGGAACCTGATTTGAATTCTTTCATTGTCCCTCGAAGACTTCCTGCGCTTATGACTCCGAGGCCATATCGTCTACCTAAGGCACTCCGATTCCAGTCCAAGAGTCTCCACGTGACAACAACTCCTTCCATCCAACGGCAGATCGTGATGAATTTCGTAGATTACGAAGATGGTTAAGCGCCTTTATCCCACTACTCGAGTAGGACTCTGTAACAATCCTACAACTAATCAAATGGTTAGGGATAACAATGGATACTTTTCTTACTCATCAATCCCAACTACCAAGATTCAACCCGACAGTTACGGAGATCAGGAGATTCAAATCAATCAGTTGAGATCTGTATCATCCGCATTCACTCCACTGCATCTGTCAAGTCGCTTCCTTAATCCTCAGAGCACATACCATACTACCATGGTAGTTTCCCTATGCTAGTCTACCAACACAACACGCTGGCAGTTTTCCTTTGCATTGCCCTCCTTCCTTTTCACATATTGATTCTCACGCCCGAGGGTCTTAGGCCGGCATCACACTGGTGCTCCTAACTTGTAAGGCGTCTTCTTTTTGTGAGCTCTGACAGGTTCGATTGGTAGCGTCTAGCCGCTTGTGGTGGAGTTTTATCCACCACAGTGTCATACCTCCATTTTAATGGAAAATGAGATAGAGGTACCTTGGTGGCGGGATTAAGAAAAAAACTAATAATTTCCATGACGTTTCTTTTGAGAACAGGTGGTCTTTTTAGTGGTAAAATCTTTGATAGTGTGTATGTGTCTCTCTCTCTCTCTATGTGTGTGTGTAAGAAAAACTCTATAGAACTCAGGGTCCTGAGAAGAAAAGAAAACTTGTTTGGGATAAGTATTAGACTTTAACCGCATTGTGTTAGTGTCATTGCTGGATTAAGCTATTTAGGTCCAGTGCATATATGGTTGACTTTTGTGGACCTTGATATAGCTGAACCTTTTTCCATTTAATATAACCTGGATTAGTTTGACATACTTAGTTTAGTCTACTTGTGGCTTGCCGATGTGTAATTCAATCAAAGTTCTAGGGATAAATTTGAAAATAATCAAGACAAATAGGATTCCATGTCAACTTCGAGAAAATTTTGCATGGATGTGGTTTGAATCAGTCTACAAACGCATTAGCGTCTCCTTATGTTTTATTCTCTGCATTGTTGGGACCATGGTTCAAAGTTGCGGTCTTGGCCGCCGACTCGATGGGCGCTGAGACGGACCGGTCTCGGCGTCTCGGATCGAACTCTGGCGATGCGCGCAAAACGCTACGTAGAAAGCTAAAAAAATCTGAAAAATCACAATAAATCCTAAAAATGTATACATCAATATTCATGTATCACGTATCCAAAACCTATCACCTAGCACACTCAACATAAATCGAAAGCATAAATACATACATATTTAGGATATATACGCATTGTCGGTAGAAACATATCAAAATACATGCATAATATATAAATTGCACAAAATATATTTATAAATATCTGCTAATGTAGTCATTTTCACATTGAATTCCGATGAGGCACAAACTCATTATTATCACAATCCTCGCGATAAGTATAAAAATCAGGTATATAGTTTTCATAAGAATATGCTTGTATGTGTGTGAGATCTAGTAAGTTGGGATGATTGGTTAGAGGATCCAGCAGCAGAGTAATATAGTGGTAGGTGTTGTGCAATATCAGCTCTATGGTGATAATACCCAAAACTTCATTATTCAGCTCTGCTAGTAGAATATCACCAGTGCTGGAATAATCGGCGCTATAATTATGGCCTGATGTCAAACCCATCCCCCTGTAAATGAGCTTCAAGACTATGATAACCATGTGAGTAGTTATCATGTCCACTCGAATAATCATTACTAGAACTCAAATCAACCAACCGATCCAAATGCCTATGTTGTTACGAAATCCCCACTCGGCTTTCATATTGTATCTTGTGTGGCATAATACTCTGAATCCCATGTCATAGCACACCCTCGTTGGCTTCAACCACACATGAGTCTCTCCATCATCATCCTCATCATTGCCATAATCGCCATCATCACCACACCGTCGTCACCGCCCTCACCATCGTAGTCGTCATCACCCACCGCCATTTTTATCACTACGACGAATACCTTTATCCAACCAACTTAAGTCATTTGGTGGTAACATCTGATCTCTCTCCCGAATCCACTTATCTAATATATAATCATTGAAATATTGTTCAGATCAATTGGGTTGTAATAATAACTAACCTTTAGTTATCAGTATTTCATTATATATAGTGTCCAATATGAACGCCCGATATGCGCGTGTATCCCTGATATCTCTCCCGATATCCGATATCCGATATGAAAAACCCACATCCGATACGATCCCGATATCCGATATTTAGAACCTTGTTGTAAATGAATAATGTAATCATCTTAGCGTCATCTAATATCTCCTTCCTGATTTTATCGAGCCAATATCTTCAAGCATCAAATTAATACAATGTGCTACACATGGAGACCAAAATAAATGCTCTCTCTTTTCCATCAATAAGTGATCAGCTACTTTAAAACTGCCTCATTGTCTGTCACAATTTGCACGATATTTTCTTCACTAACTTTATTAACAACTTTGTCTATTAGAGAAAATATATAATCAACAGTCTTCAAGATATTAGTAGTATCACAACATATGGTAGATTATGTTTTTATCACAATAAATCATGAAATTAATAATAGGCTTTCTATTTTGGGAACTTCAGCCATCACAAATGATCGTGCAACCATACTGTGGTCATTTTGCTTTTACTGAAGCAATATATACTTCAGTTTCTTTCAATTCGTCCTCCAAATAAAGATTGTCAATCTGATACCTCATAGGGCCTTTTACACCTGGGTCTGTCTCCGCATTAGTATTAATCATGGCCTGATAATAAGAACTACTATCAGCTGCATTGAATGGTATTGCATTGTAGTGGAAGAATTTTGTCATTCCAACTTTTTAACATTCTCAGTTGAGAACATGCTTTTGATTTAATTTTTGTTTCCTTG